>JAWWNI010001143.1:0-168634 GCA_034642065.1 Darevskia nairensis
ACCCTGCTAATAAACCAGAATGCAATTAGCGACGTCTAATGTAACACGTTTGTAACTTTTTAAATTGAGCTGTATGGTTGGGGAAATGAGGATGTTTTAAAAGGTTAATTGTGTACTTGGTCTGCCGCTAAATGATCATTGATTCCACACACCCCCCCTTTTTTTAACTGATCTAGGTTGTATGTTTTAACATTCCATTTGTGTAAAATAATGTACAACAAGAAGTTAATAAAAAAAATTGAAGCACACTTTCCATTATGACTGGGTGTCTTCTAGGCTTTTTAAAACAGTGAACTCTCTGATTTTCTGTTGTGTTTCTGGATTGTCGCTGTTAGAAAAACATGTAACGAAGGAAAAGTGGGGTGTATCTTCAGTTGCACTCTAATTCATTCTGGTCCCTATTCACCAGCTGCTATGGGGCAATGGCTTAGTTGTAATTACTATTATTATTTATTAAATTTGTATACCTCACTATACTGAAAGGTCTCAGGGCAGCTCATAACATAAAAGCACAGTATAAAAACACAAATTGCATAATAAAAATGATCCCTCCCCTCCCCAAAACATTTTTAAAGGGCATTGGATGTCACGTCAGCCAAAGGGCAGGTTAAAGAGGAACGTTTTTGCCTGGCGCCTAGAGATGTATAATGAAGGCAGCAGACAAACCTCCCGGGGAAGAGCATTTCACAAACGGAGCCGCTGTAGAAAAGGCCCGTTCTCGTGTTGCCACCCTCGGGATCTCTTGTGGAGGAGGACCATGCAGAAGGACAATGATCTCAGGATCCGGGTAGGTTCATATGGAGAAATTCAGTCCCATTTCAGCTGCCGGTTCCAAGTGTTCAAATCCTGCCTTCACCCCATGCCAAGAGCCCACACTGTCTAGTACCTTTGGGGGACAGTCCTGTTTAGGGAAGTTTTTAATCTTTGGTGTTTTATTGTGCTTTTAATATTCTGTTGGGAGCTGCTCAGAGTGGCTGGGTTTCCCCAGGTAGGTGGGGTATAGATAATATATTATTATCATCATCATCATAGCTCAGTAGTAGAGCACATGTTTAAGCAGTGTAATCCTATGCATGTTTATTAAATCAGTAAGCATCATTGTGTTTTTAAGATTGCAGCCTAATCCTGGATTAAGGCCCCAGATACATTTCCTAGTGTCTAATTTAAATATATGAGAGAGAGAGAGAGAGAGAGAGAGAGAGAGAGAGAGAGAGAGAAATACAGCTGGGAAAGAACATGAAGAGGAGTTAGAACAGGTGCTGAGCAACCTGGTCCAACTTGGTAGAAGGCAGTTTGGACCAGAAGACCTTCACGGTCCCTTCCAATTCTCAATTCTATGTTCTATAATTTTGAATCTGTTCTAATAAATTAAAGGCTCTGCAAACCTTGCTCAGCTGTTTTGCCAGACACCTTCCAAGTTTGCTGACCCTAGCTTGCTGCACCAGGCTCTGTTGTCAAGGAGGCAATGTGATCACACAAGAACCGAATCCGATTGGAGCTGGATGGGTGGAGCTAGGAGCTGGCTGGGGATTAGTGATGAATGTTACACAATCGCCAGTTCATCTGCCTCATCTGTGCCTCTGATCTCTCCCCTGTTGTCTGTCCAAACAGAGTCCTATCCTAGCAGAAAATAATTCATTGAAGAGTGTTCTGTATGAACAGGGCCAACTCGTTAAGATTCACTCCTTGTCCGTTTGTTAAATGCAAGCCTGCAAATGTTCAGTCTCTGCACTGCTTGAAAAAAGGTAATATGAAAACTGTCGCAAGGCAACTTAGCATAATTAGAAATTAATTTTTTTAATTGCATTTGGATAAAACAAACCCTTTCGTTTGCTCGACCAGCTGACTTCTGATCTTTAAATTCCCCTCCTTGCTCAAAATGCCAGAACCCCACCACAGTTTTCGAGACAATGCAGAGGAAGGGGAGGAACCTATTGCAACAACATAGAATCATAAAATGGTAGAGTTGGAAGGGATGCATTTGTCCCACACAAGGATAGAACGTGCATTGTCAGCACCACGCTCTAACTTCCACAGTTCTATTGCTGCATGCACTGAATTCACCCTTATATCCTCAAAAGGAAAGTTACCTCTTAGCCTATGGCTACTGTGAAACCTTTTGAAGCTACTAGCTTCCACTGGAAGCCAACATTATTGATTGATTGATTGATTGATTGATTGATTGAATTTGTATAGGGCATAAGTGGATGTCTTCTGTTGCCACTGGCTATGAGTGCAGTGAAAATCAACTGTGGGCACCCTCGGTAGTCGGGAGTAGCCACGTTCCGACTTTGCCAAAGGAAATTATTCCAGTCTAGTAGGTGCAGAAGTTCATGTGTGGAATTTAAATGAGCACCTGTGGGCTCCGCGCCATCTCCCCGCTCTGTATTGGCTCTGCCTTCGAATTACGAGGGTTGTGCTTCATTGGTCTTGAGCTAATGTAGTGTACGTGCCTGTAGACTTGCTTAGATAATACATTCCTTATCCCAGGGATGGAACGTGGCCTGTTGGCTGGACTTAAACTGCATATAACGGGAAACCAGGGGCAGATGAATAATATCGCTCGGGATGCAGTCAGCCGGAGAGTTTCCTGCCTTCTCTATCAAGCACTAGGAGGGGAAGATCAACAAGCTATCCTTCTAGGCCTGATGGGGTACGGGAGAATCTTGTGTCAACATCATACCTTTTTCAGTGCAACTTGCCCACCCCTGTTGCCTGCCCTCAAGCAAATTATGGCATGCAAAACCAAAGAACTTCAAATGGCTTGTGCTCCTGAACAAGCAGAGATGTGTCAAAGCCACAAAGGCTTTCTACCCTTTGCTGTCCGTGCCCAGCACTTTGGAGCAAGTTGCGCCCTCCGAATTGCGCTGCCCGCTTTTTGTGAATTGGGTGAGACCTGGAGAGGTGGTCAGGCGCTTTACACATCACCTGGGGAGACAGGCGAACTAATGCCAGTGTACTGGAAGAAGCAAAGATCACCAGTGTTGAAGCAGTGATCTTCAACATCAACTTCATTGGACTGGTCATGTGCAGATGCCTGATTATCATCTTCCAAAGCAACTACTCTATTCCGAACTTAAAAATGGTAAGCATAATGCTGGTGGTCAACAAAAGAGGTTGAAAGACTCTCTCAATGCAAATCTTTAAAAAATGTAGTATAAGCACCGACAACTGGGAGCGCTCCAATTGGAGAACAGCCTTTACCAAAGGTGTTGTGGACTTTACCAAAGGTGTTGTGGACTTTGAAGACACTCGAACTCAGGACGAAAGGGAGAAATGTGCTAAGAGGAAGGCACGCTTGGCAAACCTTCACTATGATCAACTCCCACCTGGAAACCTATGTCCCCACTGTGGAAGGACCTGTGAATCCAGAATTGGCCTCCACAGTCACTTCCGGACTCACTTTTACAACCGTGTTTATGGAAGACATTCTTACTCGGCTACGAGTGATCTCCAAAGAAGAACCATGTGAATTGTTTGAAGGATGTGATATCAGCTTTGGCTGTGCAGCTTAACTATCCTGACCAACCTGTTGTGCGGTTTAACTCCACGCAAAATCAACTCCACGCAAAAATTTCTACCATGAAGATATCATGGTATTCTCACCAGACTTTGCCAAGGAAATTTCTGCTGACTAAAACTTCATCAAACTGATTGACATTTCCAATGACAGGCTCCTAAACACACTGGCTAGACAATTCACCAAAAAGTTAACCCTTTAGGGTCAGGCGACAGCTCTTTTTGCTGCTGAGCTACATGCTGTCTGAAAGCGAGATCATTGCCTATAAGGCAAGGTGTAAACATCTCATTTTCATGTACTAAAACTGGTAAGGACCCTTTAAAATCTTTGTATTCACAATCCACCTGGGATAGACTGGTTTTTACCGCTTGGCCTCTATAGGGAGATTAGACCCAACCCGCAGTTCTGCAACTCCTTAATTGCCCAGCTACTTACAATGGTTGGGTGGTAAGGAGCATGTTGAAGAATGATTAGCTTTGAGCAAGTGGTTTTGAATCTGTCCTAATCCCTCTGTTGGTTACTAAGTAATGGGTAAAAGTGTAGCTGTGTTTCAGTTTTGAGTGAGGAGCAAAATGGCTTGATGCTTTTCCTCCACAAGGCTACGCAAAGCATTTGGGGTACAGGTGGGGGTTAGGGGTGCCCTGTCTTTTCTCTTGGCCACACCACTTCCAGTGCCTTTCTAGGAGACTGGAACTTTTAACTAGCTAGAACTATTGATTTGCAAGAGATGCCTTGATGTAGTACATGTTCCATTTCAGACTTTGGATCAAAGCACAGTGTCTTTCTTCCTGTGACCTGTATATGTGTACAGTGGTACATTGGTTCTCAAATGTCTTGGTACTCAAAACAACTTGGAACCCAAACACTGCAAACCTGGAAGTGTTCCGGTTTGCAAACTATTTTTGGAAGCCGAACGTGCTCCGTTTTGAGTGTTACGCTTCCAATTTGGGTGCCACACTTCCGTTTTGAGTGCCATGCTTTCGTTTTGAGTGCCACACTTCTGTTTTGAGTGTTACGCTTCCGATTTGAGTGCCACACTTCTGTCTGTTTTTGCTATTTTATTTTGCATTTTTGTTTTTGCGGCTCTTTTGTTTTGTTTGTGTGACTGTGTGGAACCCAGTTCAGCTACTGATTTATTGATTGTGTGACTGCAGTACATTGTTTATTGCTTTCACTTTATGGAACAATGGTCTTGTTAAGGTAGATAGTAAAATTCATGTTAAATTGCTGTTTTAGGGGTTGTCTTTAAAAGTCTGGAGCGGATTAATCCATTTTGCATTACTTTCTATGGGAAAGTGTGCCTTGGTTTTGGAATGCTTTGGTTTTGGAACGGACTTCCAGAACGGATTAAGTTTGAGAACCAAGGTACCACTGTATGTGACTGGTTCTTTCTGAAGCCCTCTTCACCCTCCCCTAGCCGATCCCAATGACAGTTGTATCTCTTTGCCTTCCTGCCCACCCTGGAGCAAAATGCTCCCGTTTTAGGCTATGCTAGCTGAATTTCTTTAAAACGATGTTTCAGAATGACTCCTCTCCTTCCCTCCATCACCCGGGTGAAACACAAACACATCACGCCTGTCGTCATTGCTCCGTTTCCCAGCAAGAGCACGCAACTTACAAGTGTGATAAATGATTGTTATGTGGGTCTTGACGTTTCCTGCCAAGGCAGAATTTCAGAAGCCACATCGCCTCCCTGCCTGTGTGATAGGAGCTCTATCACACAGCTATCAGCACTTTGAGGATCTGTAGCAGGCAATGACCTGCCGTTTGATGGTGAGGTTTGCAGAGGGCTCTCCTTACCAGCAAACGGAATATGGAATCTGCTGACTTGGGTAGCTCTGCATTAACTTGCAGAGAGGGTAATTGGTGTTAGTTTGCCAGGAAGAATTGTCGTGGACCCTGCGCATCCTGGTCATCACCTGTTTGATTTACTTCCATCTGGACGTCGTTGCAGGACTCTATACACAAAAACGTCTTGGCACAGGAATAGTTTTTTTTCTTGTGCCATCAAACTGTTGAATTTGTAGTTGTGTGCTGAAGGGAGATCAGTTGGTGGTAGGGGGTTCCTTTGTTGTGCTGTTGTATTGTGAGGGGAATAGTGTTTGTATGAGGTACATTTTTCTTTACATTGCAATGTAGTCAAAGCAAAATTCCAAGTATGATTGGTACTTGGGCCAATACATTATTCCTTACTAGTAGACTTTATTTATTTTTTTTTTTAAATGATTTTTATTAATTTTATAATTTTATAAGCATACAATAATACATTTCGGTCAGGATTCATCCCTCCCCATCTCTCACCTTGGGGAGATATGTAATCTTACCCTCCCTCTCACGGAGGTAAACCCAGTCATTATTTCCCCTGACCTTAAACAAATCATTATCTAGCTTCGGCCTACCCCTTTTCCCGGGTAGGCCCTTCTTAAAAACAAATCATAATCATGGTGACTTCCTCCGCACCTCCCTAGTGGCTGCATCAAACAATATATTACTTCCATTCAGGTACATAAACACCTTAAACCTAACTTAAGCTTAGTTTCAAAATATAGTTCTAACTCATATAAAACAACACATCTTGTTTCACAACTTTATTTAGTTCTAGCCTCTGCGTCTTCCTCCCACATCATCTAAAAGTTTCCTTCTGACTCCCCTTAATCTTCAGGCCCCTAACTTCAAGAGGTGCTATCATAATCCAAACTCCAAGCCATGTCCGACATAAAAAGGTCAAAATCCAAATGTTTAATCAATCCCCAATAACCCATCTGCACCATTCACCCCTGCCCTCGCCTTTCCTCAGTCCAAGTCCAAGTGCTCACTTGCACTTGGGCTTCATCTTCACTTTGACTTCTCCGCTGGTTCTGTTTCCACTGTCTTTGTACAGGGTAGTCCTTTATAAATGTCAATCTTTTAATCCTCTTCTTCAATCCAGATATCTTACGGCGGAAAAGTTTCTTCCTATGTTTCTTCCTGTGGCGAGGCTTTCTCATAGCCTTGGGGGGAATTTCACCCCCTTCCTCTCTTTGTGCAGCTGGCATGACATCAACGTTGTTTACAGCGCCTCTCATTCTTGCAGTCTCTGCCTGGAACTCCATTCCTAGTAGACTTTAAGCCCGTTAAATTAACGGGCGCTAGAACATCATGGAAAGCGGGGACGGCGAGAACTTGCTGAAGTGCTCGATGTACTTGGGCGCCCTGGCCAGCGCCGAATGGCCCTTCATCAGGCAGCGCAGGAGGCGCATCGCTGCGGCGGCGGCACTGGCACCAGCCAGGCCCCAGCAGGCCAATTCAGCCGCCACTTGTAACGGCCGCTGCTGCTTAGAAGTAAGTCCACGTGAGCGCGCACCCGACGCTTCAACAGCCCGGCCGCCCGAAGTCCCTGTGCTCCAATCCCTGTGCCCATGGGGCACATGCGCAGTTTCGCTCGGCCGCCCGAAGTCTCTGCGCTCCAATCCCTGTGTCCGTGGGGCGCATGCGCAGTAGGACACAGGGACGGACACAGGGACTGGACGCAGAGACACTTGCACTTTATTACTGTAGATTCCTTGGTAGCTCTATTTTGTTGTTGAATGCTTTCTTCAGAAAACTGCTCTATGGACTTGTTTGGCATACTGGATTGGGGTGAAGGAGGAGCTAGTAGTGCAAGCTCTTAAAAGGATTGAGAGGGCATCAAATCAGAGGAAATGTGGGGCATTTTTTGTACTTTTCCTCTAAGGAGCTCAAGGTGTCATGGGTGATTTTGATCTATAAAGCCTAAAATGGCTCAGGACCACAATACCTCAAGGACCACCTCTTTCCATATGAACCTACCTGGACCCTGAGATCATCTTCCGAGGCCCTTCTTGGTGTGCCTCCACCTCGAGAGGTCCGGAGGGTGGCAACACGAGAACGGGCCTTCTCTGCAGTGGCTCCCCATCTGTGGAATGCTCTCCCCAGGGAAGTTCACCTGGTGCCTTCATTATATACCTTTAGGTGCCAGGCAAAAACGTTCCTTTTTAATCAGGCCTTTGGTTGATCTGAGTGACAGCCCTTTTAAAATGTGGCTCTTTTTGGGGGGGTGTTATTGGGTTGTTTTTATTCTGGTTATATATGTTGTGATCTTTTCAGTGAACCTCTGGGTATAGGGCGGTATATAAATTCTAATAATAATAATAATAATCCCCCCATTCCCTGGTTCCTCACAACAACCCTCTGTGATACAATAGGCTGAGAAAGTATGACTGGCCCAAGGTCCCTCTGTGAGCTTCATGTCTGAGATCAGGATTTGAACTTTGATCTCCTAGTCTAGCATTAACTACTGCAACATGCTGACTGTGTACCATGTTTGGAGACCATGTCCAGGGAATCCAGCCAAATGCCAAACTTGACCCTTAGAAACTCCCTGTATTTTACTGCTTGCCAACCTTGGGTCTCCGAATGTTGTCGGACTCCAACTCCCATCATCCCCATCCGGCTTAGTGCAAAGGTCAGGGATGATGGGAGTTGTAGTTCAGCAGCACCTGGGGACCCAAGGCTGAACATCGTTTTGATGGCTTGTTTCAGTTCCCAGTTTTAGCCATCACCAAAGACCAAGACAATGCATACATTTGGATGTCTGTAATGGAGTCAAGAGCGGTTTGCTTAATACATTCACTTGAAACAACAAACGCTAGTACAGTTGTGGCAACTCCCCTCACCCAAACAGTATGAAAAAGCAAACAGACCAAAAATGGCACATGCCATTTCAGTTGATAGGAAACCCTTTAAAAAGCCAGCAAAATGTTTTTCTTCTACAACCTGCAACAGTAGATAAATAGATATAACAGGAGTGTAAATTTTAACGGGATTTTGGATGACCTACGCTCTTTACACAGAAGACTGACAAGAGTATGTTCCCTTATTCAGTTATACTATTGATCTTCCAAGCCTGGCTTACACCTGAGTAAACTGTATCTAGGGGTAACCGGACATTTTACAGATATTTACTTGCTTGCTTTTTAAAAAAAGATAACACATTTTTAGATATTTATTTATTTCAGTTCCAGGATAGTTTACAAGCTTGGTATAAAATATCTCTGGATAAATATGTCATAAATTCTGGTTTAAGCCCCTCCTTAAGCCCTCAGCAGGAGTCACAATTAGATTAAAGCAGGGGTAGGCAACCTAAGGCCCATGTGCCGGATGCGGCCCAATCGCCTTCTCAACCCGGCCCGCGGACGTTCCAGGAATCAGCGTATTTTTACATGAGTAGAATGTGTGCTTTTATTTAAAATGCATCTCTGGGTTATTTGTGGAGCATAGGAATTCGTTTATTTCCCCCCCCCCCAAAAAAAAGAAATATAGTCCGGCCCACCACATGGTCTGAGGGATGGTGGACTGGCCCATGGCTGGAAAAGGTTGCTGACCCCTGGTAAAGCAAGCACATGAGGGGGGGGAGCACCAGCATGTTAGCGCCCACCCCCTTGCCTGCCACCTTATGAATGGCAGAGATATGAAGAGGGGAGCATTGGTGGAGGTTCCCTGCATGCTTTATTGCACTGATTTTTTAGCTAGTTCTAAAATGTGTGCACAGATTGGGGGTGGGGGGGAGTGGAGAGTCTCTATTGTTTCTGCAGGCTCCCCAGTTCACACCTTCCACAGGAATGGTGGTAGGTGAGCTGATGCACTCATTTTCACTGCCCTTGCCTCTTATGTGTTTACTTTAACCCAATTTAATGCTTTAAAAGGGCTTTAGCCTAATCACGGTCACGCTGAAGGGACACATTTGGCAGCCTCTAGATTTCTGGACCAGGCTGATGATGTGTCAGTGCTAAAGCATAAAGGGTCCTTTGCAAACTTAGCATGGCTTGCTCCAAGTAACACTTTAAAATAATAATAATAATAATAATTCAGATGCTTTTGCTTTTACAGTTGTACCTTGGATCTCGAACGCCTTGGCTGCCGAACAAATTGGCTCCCAAATGATCGAAACCCGGAAGTGACTGTTCCGGTTTTCGAACGTTCTTTTGGAAGCCGAACTTCCTGCAGCCAATCAGAAGCCACACTTTGGTTTCCAAACGTTTTGGAAGTTGAACGGACTTCCGGAACGGATTCCGTTCAGCTTCCAAGGTACGACTGTACAATCAACGTAAAAAATGTACATAGCCATAGGACACAGTGGGGTTCGTCCGTAACTCCATTTCTGTGGACAGATAGTGGGCATTCTCTGATAGATGCAGAACAAAGAGACATTTGGTCTGTCAATATGCCACCCTCTTGGAATTGCTCTCTGTGTCTCTTATTAAAACAAATATTCTGATGTCTGAAATAAGCATGCTTCTCAATTCCTGTTTTCTTTATGCTACAGATTTAATTGATTAAATACTGACTGCCTATCCCCTGGGGTTTAAAATAATAAAAGCAGACTGACTTTAACTTTTTCTTCTTCTCTTTTTAAAGGTCTTGCTGGGCCCAGCATCAATGCCTGGCTCAAGATAAAGGTTTGTATATTCACATGCCAATGAAAAGTCAACCCAGTTCCAGCAGGAGACAATTGCATGATTGCATTCTTTGCTCCGTTCTCTTTGAGATCATATTCCCTTGGCTCAGGATATTCTGGCCTTTTTGTTTATAGAGGCTTTCCTATATAGAACGGGCTCGCTCTTTAAAAAAAAATAATTAAAAAAATAGAAAGGTCATAATAATGCGCTCCACTGCAGTGCAGTTTGAGAACAGCCTTGCTGGGCAGATTAGGTATTCTCTTCTGCTTTGTGCCGAAGTCAAAATACATTTGCAAAGTACAACATCCTCTTCTTGGATTGCAGCCCACCACTCATCTGCACGCGGATCAATGTTTGGATCTTGGCCTGTTTCTTCTGAGGGAGCTAGGGTTGTTGTTTTTTTGGCCTGGCATATTATGGATCCATGTGTGACAGCACAATTTATGAATCTGAATCAACGCAGAGTAGCCCGAGCGATTGTAGATGCCAAGGAAAAGTGGCACCAGGAGGAAAGAACGTCCTTAAACGCTTCATATTGAACTTTCAAATCCATCCATACCTGGTAAATCAGATTTTCGCAGAATCCTGCAGTGTTGTAAGAGACCTCAAAGCCATCTAGTCCACACTGGCCAGGTTTACATGTAACACTAAACCAAGGTTTAGTACACCTGTTACACCTGTTAGCCTACATCTGTTGTTGGGATCAAACTCCTGACTACTCTCAGCATTGACCATGCTGGCTGGCTGGGAGTTGGGAGTCCCAAGAATATATGAAGTACCACAGGTTCCCCATCAACAACTTTGGTCGGCCCTCACACATGTTCACTTCATCAAATCTGGCCCTCTTTGAAAAACGTTTGGGCAACCCTGATCTTGAGAGACAATGGAGTGTACCTGTGGGGGTGAAGACAAACCGCTGTATTAGCAGCACTGAAGTGACCTCCCTGGGCACAAGTCCGGGCAGTGTGCATGGAGTTCCTGAGCTGGCCAGCCTCCACTCCTTTGTGGTCTCATTGATGGGTTCCAAACGAAAACAGACCAAGATGTTTGACTCTAGTTTGGCTGCAGGAAGGAGGCGTACAAAGTGCCACCCAACCATCTTAGGGACTCCACTCCGGATTTGTGTGGGGTTTACTCCTTTCTCTCTCTTTTGAAATAATTTTTATTTGATTTTGCAAATATAGAGTTATAACAATACCAAATAGAAGAATAGAATATATTTATTGTCATTGTCCCCTTCGGGGACAACGAAATTACTCGGCTGCTCCATCCACCCAGATAGGGCACTCCACACAAAAACAAAACAACTACAAAAACACTGATTAAAACCATACAATATGATACAACATAACAGGTAAGATTAGATGACTTTCAAAGTCCAGGCTTCCCATTCAAGGCCGAGATCACTCTGGAGAAGAAGCTGTTTCTAAGACGGCTTGTTCTTGTTGTCATCATCCTGTATCTCCGTCCCGATGGCAAAAGCTCAAAGAGACGGTGACCAGGATGCGATGGATCTTTCACTATGTCCAGTGCCTTTCTGTGGCACCTCATGGCATAAATCTGCTCTAAGGTGGAGAGCGAGCAGCCAACAATGCTCTCTGCTGCCTTAACAACTCTGCACAACCCCATCCTGTCCTGGGTAGTACAGCTTCTGTACCACACACATAAGCCATAAGTGAGCACGCTCTCAATGGCACAGTGATAGAAGGCAAGCAGCAGCTTTTGCGGAAGATGGTTTTTCCTTAGAATTCTCAGAAAGTACAGTCTCTGCTGCGCGTTCTTCACAAGCCCCCTTATGTTGGCACTCCAGGACAGATCCTCCTGTAATTCAATGCCCAGAAATCTGAAAATTGTTACCCTCTCCGCACAGATTCCATCAATCAAAAGTGGTCAGACATCGTTCAATGGATACATATCCATCTTTAGAGATTTCTCTGAATCTCCAGACTTCCCCACCCTCCCCTCCATGGGTCTTATTGTCAACATTTTCAACTGCATATTATTTCGTATTCCATATTTTATGTCTCTCCATATTGTCCATAATATTTGTTACATTACAAGTATTACTAGAATCCTGCTAATGTTTTCATCTGCTTACAGTGGTCTCCTAAATACATTATAATTTTTTCCCCATTCTTTATTGAAATTTTGGTCTTCTTGGTTACTGAGTTTTCCGGTCAGTTTTGGCATTTTGGTGTACTCCAACAGCTTGGTTTGCCATTCCTCTCTGGTAGGGACTTTGTCTTCTTTCCATCTCTGGGCTAGTAGCATCCGGGAAGCTGTTGTTGCATACATAAAAAGTATTTTGTGCTCCTTTGGGATATCGGTACCTACAATTCCTAATAAAAAAGCTTCTGGGTTTTTTAATAAAAGTTATTTTAAACATTTTTTCCCCAATTCATTACATATCATTTCCCAACTCAGCTCTATATTCCAACCCTGAAAGAGGAAAGGTATTGGGGTGGGTGTGTAATCCATTGTGTGGTAAAACACTCTCTTTCTCAACCTTTTTTCTTAAATCCTGCATGGGGAAAATGAGGTACTGCTGGATGTAAAAATCCACACCCTACATTGAAGGCAACATGGCTTCCCTCAATGAATCCTGGGAACAGTAGCTTTCTAAGGGTGCTGGGAATTGTAGCTCTGCGAGGGGTAAACTACAGATCCTTGCGTCGTAGCCTCGTGACGGAATTGCCGCTCAGTTATTATGCTGTTTGGGCGTCGGAGTTCAAAGAGCACTTTATTAAATTGCTCTTCACATTTGTTTTGAAATGAGGTTGCTGCGTAATGCAGGGTCTTCTCGCATGGATGGAGAAGGTATTTGTTAGAGAAGATATTGGGAGGGTTTGTGAGAGACTATAATCGAACCTGCCTGCCTGCTTGCGGAAAGTGTTTTGAACCCGGTGTGTTCCAACCCGAGAATAATGATGCTTTACTGCGGACTAGGCTGACAAATAGTTTAAAAGGCACATCCCATTGGGCAGGATTCCTTAACCTTTCACCACACAGCTTTCTTGTTTAGTCTGTGCTGCAGGCGCGCTTCGAATGACTAATCCACAAATTTGGACTTCTGCGCCGCACCTTATCGCTTCTTTGTGTTTCTTTCTGTTCGGGGTTGGACCTTCAAACAGCAACGGTTCAATAGATCTTGCTGTCTGCGTCTAAGGACCTTGCGCCAAGCTATCAGCGAGGTCCGGAACTTGTCACCTAAGCCTGCAGCTTCGGCTGCCAGGTTCAAGGCTGGAAGAAGCTAAAATGTAAATATTGTCAGGGCAAAGCACAGAAATCTCCCCGTGCAGGCAGCTATCCCGACAGCTAGTAGATGGAGCCCTCTAGCATAGGTTCTCAAAGTAGTACTTCATCATTGTCTCTTAAATGAGTAATGCAGGAGAAGATGGGCCTTTCTTTCCTACAGGGATGCTGCAAGATGAGTTCCTGGTACGCTTGAGGAATCTGGCACACAGCAGAATGTTGCATTTAATTAATAGACCTTGGATGTGCTAGGCTGCAGAGTCCAGGCATTAATACATTTTTTGCCTGTGAAGATACAGATAGTATTAGGCTGTTCCTTTGCCCTGGTACAAATGAGGGCACAAACTGCACTACCAGCACGTTGATGGGCAAGGAAAATGAAATAACCAGCTCTCTTCTCATTGGAAAAAGCTTCCCTTGCTTACAAGCAATTCTTACTTGCCCTAAGCTATAAAGCATGTAGCTCTTTGCTGGCTTAAATTATTTACTGTGTGTAAATTGCATTCAGGTAGCCAAACGCATTCGGGTATATGAGAAAGAAGGCAGAATAAAGCTTTCCTTTGTAACAGAGATGCGCCTTTGTATCCCCATAGGATGCCCTGTTCCTGTCCTCCACCTGTAACGTTTGATGCCATTTGTGACATGTGTGATGGCCTGGGATTCAGACTCAGACGCTGAACCTGACGGATCCCAGCCTGCACAGGATTCCCTGCCTCCAGAACCAGCAGAGCCGGGGCTAGGGCTTGAGTCTGAAGGGTCCTCACCTGTGCTGGATCCTCAGGTGCAGGCATCGGCTGAGTCTGCTCTGGCTCCTGATGGGATGGAGGACCCATTGCCTGCAGGTGCTCCACTCCCAGCCCTGGCAGGGGAAGCTGAGGTTGCCTCTGGGTCCGGTAACCCTCCAGCCTCTCCTGAGCTGCAGAGGCTCAGGGCAGAGAGGCGAAGGGAACTAAGTTCCTGCAGGAGGAGTGCTCGCCTCCAAGCCAGGAGAGGCGAGTCACCTGAGGATTGGAGCTGCCCTATGCCTCGGGGCAGATAAAAGCCGGCCAGCCCCAGCCCCAAGTTGCAGGAGCAACATTGTTGCTGACCAGTTCCTGCCGGTGTTCCTGGTTGATCCTTGTCCTGCTTTCCTGCCTGAGCTCCTGACCCACCTTGGTTCCCTGCTTGCCCACCCATTGCTGACTTTGCCTGACTCCCTGCCCTGTACCCTGCTTCAGTTATTTCGGACTGCCTTTACGTGTACCTCTGACCTTGGACCGGACTTAGACCTCGCCTATTGGATACCCCACGGGAACAGCACAACATGGATCTTCCTGAGTTGCATGGAAAGCTTCCTCTCTAGTGCCGATGCTGCTGTTGGTGTGGAAGCTCCACACATGGGGGAAGGTGTCAGTGGAAGGCTGTACTAGACATCACTGCCAGGACATCATGCAGGGGGCGAAAAGCAGGGAGATGAGTGACTTTCGTTCTCTGGGAGCTCTGCAAACAGGGCTTTCAAGACTTCCCTAAGGTCTTTGCCAATCACCCAAAAGAAGCAAGCCTTCCTGGAGCAAAAGTTCCGTGGGTAGGAAGGGTGCCGTCACCAAGAAGGCCCTGTCCCCAGTCACCATCACCTCAGAAGGTAAAGGGTAAAGGGCCCCTGGACGGTTAAGTCCCATCAAAGGCCACTATGGGGTTGCGGCGCTCATCTCGCTTTCAGGCCCAGGGAGCTGACGTTTGTCCACAGACAGCTTTCCGGGTCATGTGGCCAGCATGACTAAACCGCTTCTGGAGCAACGGAACACCGTGATGGAAACCAGAGCAGCGCACGGAAACGCCGTTTACCTTCCCGCTGCAGAGATACCTATTAATCTACTTGCACTGGTGTGCTTTCGAACTGCTCGGTTGGCAGGAGCTGGGACAGAGCAATGGAATCTCACCACCCTCTCAGGGATTTGAACCACCGACCTTCCAGTCGGCAAGCCCAAGAGGCTCAGTGGTTTAGACCGGTGTGTGAGTGAGCCAGAGGAAAAAAGACAGGGATAGAGAGCCGTTTTGGCTCACATATTGGTGGGTGGGATCAGAAGGAAAGGAGGGCAGAGCAATCCCTGCCGCTTGTGTAGTACAGAGCTTTCCAAACTTTTCGTGCCGGTAACACACTTTTTAGACATCCATCATTTCGCAACACACCTACATACCGCAGCCGACACGCTAACGTGCCACAACACACTGTTTGGAAAGCTCTGGTGTCGTAGGATAGTTTCTCACACTTGGGGAGGGATGGTGAGGCCGTTGGTTTGTGGAGAGTCCTTAGGGCCAGGCTGAGGCCTGTATGTGGCCCCTTGAGCTGTGGTTCCCCATCCATGACAAAATGACAGGTTGAAAGCGGGTGCTTCTCCAGTTACCCAGGTCTCAAGCTGTGTAAGAGTGGGGAGCGTGGGGAGCACTAGATAGTTAGTGTTGGACCAAGAGCCCCATCATGGCTGCCCAAAAACACTGCTGGCTGAGGCTGCTGGGAGTTTGAGGCCAACTACGTCAGAAATGCTTCAGGTTCTCCACCGTTGCTTTAAAGGGATGCCCCACCAGCGCCTATTTTTATTTGCCCAGGCCTTTGGAAGTTATTGTTTCGGTGAGGCGTCTTTTGGATTTTTCGTATTTTGAACGTGGTCATCTAGCATCAACAATTCCATCAGCAGAAGGATGGGGAGAGAGGGAGAGAAAGAAAGAAAGAGAGAGAGGAATATGGCTGAGTCTTTTCATCAGCTCAGTGGAGAGGCCAGCAACTTTTAGCTCTTCCTTCCCTTGCACTCTTTCCATTCCAGCCGATCTTTACGAGAACCCTGTAATTAAGAACTAGTGCCCGAGTGTACGTCTTTCCTCCTTCCCCACAATCCTCTTTCCTTTTGAGTTGTTTTTTTACACTGTACCCCTGACTATAAAGGGACGCGGGTGGTGCTGTGGGTTAAACCACAGAGCCTAGGGCTTGCCGATCAGAAGGTCGGCGGTTCGAATCCCCGCGACGGGGTGAGCTCCCGCTGCTCGCTCCCTGCTCCTGCCAACCTAGCAGTTCGAAAGCACGTAAAAGTGCAAGTAGATAAATAGGTACCACTGCAGCGGGAAGGTAAACGGCGTTTCCGTGCGCTGCTCTGGTTCGCCAGAAGCGGCTTAGTCATGCTGGCCACATGACCCGGAAGCTGTACGCCGGCTCCCCCTGGCAATAAAGCGAGATGAGCGCCGCAACCCCAGAGTCGGTCATGACTGGACCTAATGGTCAGGGGTCCCTTTACCTTTATACCTGACTATAAGCAGGGACTTGTCTTGTAAGCTGCTCTGGAAATTCTTTTTTTCAGTTAAGAAGCAGGGTTTTTTTTGGTTTTTTTAAAGGCTTCCAATGAATAAATATTTTATGCTGGGTTGTTTCGGTGTCTTGTTTAGATTTAATGCTCTGCTGTACTAATGGTTTTTCTTTAATGGTGTCGCGGTCCACTGGTGGGTTGGTATTTAAGATCTGAGCTGCAATTCAACTAAAGAAATGTTCTTGATGGGACTGGGAACAAATCCATTAACTTCGCATGACAATAGTACAGATAGTTCTTTGGTTACGACGTTGATTACAAAATTACCCGCCTTGTTTAAAAACCCAACCACAGTGTTTATTTGCAGAGAACACGGCTGCATTGCAGCATGTGATAGTTTTTCTTCAAATCCCCTGCATGCCTCTTTCAGAGTTGTATTCAACTCACGCGTCCTTGTTTCTTAAGGAAGGATGCTACTTGCAGTTGTGAGGGGAGGGGGCTTGGGGAATCTCTCCAAACAGCCCCTCCCCCTCAGCTTTTACTGACTGTCAGAGAAACTAGGTACAGTGGTGCCTCGCAAGACGAAATTAATTCGTTCTGCGAGTTTTGTCGTCTTGCGAATTTTTTGTCTTGCGAAGCACGGTTTCCCATAGGAATGCATTGAAAATCAATTAATGCGTTCCTATGGTCAAAAAATGCATAAAAATGCAGAAAAAAACACACAAGCTTCCAGATTCTTGCAAACCCCTTCTCAACAATTCCCTGGCCCCCCCAGCCACCCACCACACAGAAATCCAAACCCATAAATCTTTTTTTTAACAACAGCAGAGTGCCCCAATGGTCACAAAAAACCATAAAAATGCAGAAAAAAACACACAAGCTTCCAGATTCTTGCAAACCCCTCCCCAACACCAAGTCCTTGAATTCCAAACACCCCAACCCAAAATCCAAAAACCCCCCAAAAAGTTTTAAAAGTTTAACTTACCAAATGGCTGCAAAATAAGTTTTGGAAAAGCTTCAAAAATCACCAAAGTCTTCAAAAACCTCAAAAAAGGCTACCACACCGCGTGCTATGAGTTGCTCCTCGAAGTCAAGTCGCAACTGCACCTCTTCAAGCAATGCACCCTGGGTATTAACGGTTTTAAGAAAAAGGAAACAAACTTGCAAGACGTTTTCGTCTTGCGAAGCAAGCCCATAGGGAAATTCGTCTTGCGAAGCAACTCAAAAAACGAAAAACTCTTTCGTCTTGCGAGGCATTCGTCTTGCGAGGCATTCGTCTTGCGGGGTACCACTGTAAAGGTAAAGGGACCCCTGACCATTAGGTCTAGTCGTGTCCGACTCTGGGGTTGCAGCGCTCATCTCGCTTTATTGGCCGAGAGCCGCCGTACAGCTTCCGGGTCATGTGGCCAGCATGACAAAGCCGCTTCTGGCGAACCAGAGCAGCACACGGAAACGCCGTTTACCTTCCCGCTGGAGCGGTACCTATTGATCTACTTGCACTTTGATGTGCTTTCAAACTGCTAGGTGGGCAGGAGCTGGGACCAAACAACAGGAGCTCACCCCGTCACAGGGATTCGAACCACCGACCTTCTGAACAGCAAGCCCTAGGCTCTGTGGTTTAACCCACAGCGCCACCTGGGTCCGCGTCGGAGAGACTAACTCACTAGCAATCCTTGGGTCATCTTCCATTTGTCTTAACCCCTGCTGCCTTTATGCCCTGTTCTATTTTTTCATCTCTGATTCAGCAAATGCTTGCTGGCGAGCCAGTTAGCTTTTATCAAAACACAGCCCTCTGGGGTTCAACCCTGTTAAAGCTTCAGGAAAATCCTTGCTCAAAATGGATACACGGGCTGGGTCTGCAAACAAGCCATAGGGGGCAAACATCATGTTTAAACTGTGCCAGGGCGTAACAAAGCCCCTTCTCCCTTGCGAAATGTTCTTAGGAGGCTATGATCTGTGTTATAAGAATTTCAAGGTCTCAACATTGATAAATGCACACATATCTAAATATATGAACCATGTGCCTGACATGGTATGGGAGAGCAATCCTGAAGCCATTTTGACTCTCCCAATGACCTCAAATATTCCTCTGCAGTAAGGGAGGCAAATTGGGAAAGCCTTCCCATTGTCTTTTTGCTTGCAAATCCCGTCTTAAGGGCGTATTTGTGTATGAATAGGGTGAGCCTGTGACCAGGATTCAGGAACCATCACAAAAGAACGGTCCAGACTGCCCAGGTAATGCAATCAGTGACCGTTATCAGGTATCCTAGCAAACAGGATTTCTGCTGTAGACGGCCTCCTTCTGTTGATGTATGTGTTATAAGAATTTAGGATGTATGTGTTATAATAATTTAGGTATAAGAAATTAAACGTTCGTAAATTTACAAGGCAAACACATACATAAGTATATAAACCACATGTCTGAAATAGAACAGGAGAGCAATCCTGAAACCATTTTGACTCTCCCAAATTGACCTCAAATGTTTCTCTGCCAGGAAGGAAATGGGAAAGCCTCTCCATTGTCTTTTGCTTACCTGTCTTTAGGGCATCTTTGCGTATGAATAGGGTGAGCCTGTGACCTGGATTCAGGAATTAAAATATTGACCATCACAAAATAATGGCTGGGCTGGCCAGGTGAAGCAATCAAGTGACCATTATCACTATTCTGCCAGACAGGATTTGTGCTGTAGCCCGCCCTCTGTGATGTATTTCTGCTGTAGCCCACCTCCTTCTGTGATGTGTTGTTGTTGTCCAGTCGTTCAGTCGTGTCCGACTCTTCATGACCCCATGGACCAGTGCACGCCAGGCACACCTATCCTTCACTGCCTCTCGCAGTTTGGTCAGACTCATGTTGGTAGCTTTGAGAACGCTGTCCAACCATCTCGTCCTCTGTCGTCCCCTTCTCCTTGTGCCCTCAACCTTTCCCAACATCAGGGTCTTTTCTAGGGAGTCTTCTCTTCTCATGAGGTGGCCAGAGTACTGGAGCCTCAACTTCAGGATCTGTCCTTCTAGTAAGCACGCAGGGCTGATTTCTTTAAGGATGGATAGGTTTGATCTTCTTGCAGTCCATGGGACTCTCAAGAGTCTCCTCCAGCACCATAATTCAAAAGAATAAATTCTTCGGTGATCAGCCTTCTTTATGGTCCAGCTCTCACTTCCATACATCATTACTGGAATCAATCTGTGATGTATGTATGATGCTTTTTTGGGGGTGGGGGGGTGGTCTCTGGGTACAGGGTGGGAACCTCCTTAAGGACTCTATACGGGCTCTTGGATACCCCATAAGGGAAAAGGAGCGGGGGGTTTTCTACATCATAAATATGGCGTTTTTTGGGGGGGGTCTTGGGCTACAGGGTGGGCAAGGTCCACTGTGGCAGCAGATCCCAATGTAGATCCTTCTTCCCCTGCTTGTTCCTGACACAGGTTTTCTTTCACCCCTTCTTACCTGGCAGGGAGGGGAAAGCCATTTAGGAATATCTGCCTCAGGTGGCAAAATGCCCTAGCGGTGAATGCTTTTGCAGTCGTACCTTGGAAGCCGAACGCCTCGTGAGTTGAACGTTTTGGCTCCCGAAAAGCCACAAACCCGGAAGTGACTGCTCCAGTTTGCAAACGTTCTTTGGAAGCCAAACTTCTGACACGGCTTCTGATTGGCTGCAGGAAGCTCCTGCAGCCAATCGGAAGCCTCGCCTTGGTTGCCGAACATTTTGGAAGTCAAACGGACTTCCGGAACGGATTCCGTTCGGCTTCCAAGGTATGACTGTATTTTTAATTGTAGCGTTTTGCTTCTTTGTTACTTGCCTCCCTGGGCTATTTGGGGATGAAGGCCTCCATCCATCTAGCCTCACGTCACGTGATTTTAATTCAGCAAAGATCGTTGTTAAACAGAGGTTTACAGACATAGAAAGACAGAAGGATCTGAGTAAAGTACCTTACTTCCTAACTCAGGAGGAAAGGAGATACCTGTCCCACCCAGTCAGATATTTATTCTGACTAGAAATACCCTCTCATAGAAGAGCATTTACTCTAGCACGTAATCACATAATGCCTTCCGCAATTCTCCAAGGGAAGTACAAACGGACCCCATTGTGCGAGAGATACTGCCTGTGCGGATCTGGAGAGGTGGAAACTACTGACCACATACTTTTGCGATGCTGCCTCTACGAGGAGGAGCGAGGAGAGCTTATCCACACGATGCTGACTGAGCTACCTGGACGTTCGGACAATTTCTATATAGAGTGGCTCCTTTCAGATATTAATGATAATGTAACAGCAAAGGTAGCCAAGTTTTGTGCTAGAGCTATAAAAATTCGGTCCGTTCTAGCTAGCAGCATCCACACAACTTCAGGACAGAACTAAAGACGAACCAGTGTTATAATTGACCACAGCCCTATTTTTAAAGTAGAGATATCGTCTTTTATTTAATTTTTTTAAAGTTTAAAGTTTACATTTATAGTTTACTAGTGGACGTTCAGCCCGTTAAATTAACGGGCGCTAGAACATATGTGGTCAAACATTTGTAAAAACATCTTCTGATGTTCCTTCCTTCCTTCCCTCTCTTTCCCGCGCCCCCTGTCGGCCCGGCCCAGCGCGGTTCCCTTCTCCGGCCGGGACCTGCCTCTCTTCTCCTGCTGCCGGCTCCGCGTCTCTTGGCGGCGCTCCCAGATTCCTGCCCCCGGCCGGAGATTGGCTGTGAGGCGAGCGAAGCGGGCCCGTCGGGGCGCGCGTTGCTCTCCTGCCTTGGCAGCGGTGGCCGGGAAGGCGAGCCGCCTCTGCTCCGCTTCGCCCCTCCTCTCCTCCTCCTCCTCCTCCTGCTGCTCCTGGGCTCACCTCCCCTCCGCTCCAGCGGCTCCCTCGCGCGCAGCTTTCCGTGGGGCGCCCCATAGGGGCCAGGCAAGAGGTGCGCCGCGCTCCTCTGCGCCGGGCTTGGCCTGCGGGCCGCGGGATGCCAAGATGCCCTTGTGGGGGCTGTCTGTGCTGTGGGTGCTGGTGCTGGGCTGGCAGGGCGCCGCCGACGCCACTTCTGCCTCCGCTTCTGCCTCCGCCGAAGCGCCCCCTCCGCCTCCGCTCCGCGCGCCCACCTCTGCCTCTGCGTTCCAAGTCAACGGCGGGAGGAGCAGCAGCAAGCAGCTTAACCGCTTGCTTGCCTGCTTCGCGCGCGCCCAGCGTTCGGCCGGCCCTGATTGGTGCGCGCATCTCTGCGCTCCAATCCCTGTGTCCGTGGGGCACATGCGCAGTAGCCCAAACCCAGGGACACAGGGACAGTGGACGCAGAGACACAGGGACTTTATTATATAGGATGGTTTATATTTTTACAATGTATTTTGGATTGTATTTATTGTGCTGGTGGACAACCGTAACAATAAATAATTTATCAATTATCATAACTGCTAGTAGTAATAATAAGATTTGCGTCCAGATTCCTTACTCGCCATCCCTAGTTGAGCGGTAAACTCCAAAGACGTCTCCCATTTTGACGACATTGCTTCAAAGCCCTGCCGCTTTGGACAAGCATTTTGAGAGCTGCCTTATGCCGCTGTGCATTTGCTGCCCACTTCAGCCCACACAACCTGGAACAAAACAGCAGCAGCTAAACCCGCCAGCAAGTTCCTTTGGACGATGCCATCAAGCTTGGGTTCGATCCGACACATTGTCTGGCACGGCTAGAAACCGAAGCAAAATCGGTCAGCTTCACCTTACAAGTCCTTAAGGGTGAATTTATTAACAGAGTCACTTACCTCCGTGGAAAGTGCTTTTGAGCAAATTACCAATCCTTGTGACGTACCGGTCTATTTTAACTTGCAACGTAAACCTATTTTTATTTCCAGAGACCTGAATTCTGGCGAACAAGGTCCCATTGTAGGCTGCCAAGCTCCGTTCATTGGAAAAGGCCTATTCCCCCGTGTTGTTGTGCCAAGATGCCAGGCTTTTTGAGACGATTCAAGGGGTCCAGCTGTATTTTCCAAGAAGCAGTTCAGATGAAGCTGGTGAAATGACCACAGAATTTTTAAATAGATCGCTCAAGCTCTCCCCTCTCGAATAACCTGGGAGAGGTTAGTGTCCTTTTTTTAAAAAAAGCTAAAGAGTTGTTTTAACTCCAGATCGATTTAGCTCTTATCTAGACCAGGTTTTGACATAGTTGGGCTCTGGCTGAAATCATCAAGCGCACAGAACATGTGGTGGACATGCAAGATAACAAAAGCATTCTGGGAAATGATATACAGTGGTCCCTCGACTTACGAGTGACCCGACTTCCGTATTTTTCGAGTTACGAGGGATCAAAGCGGCCGCGCGCCTACGAATTTTTTCGACTTCCAAAAGGAAGTGGCAGCCGTTTTAGATAGGGTTTCCTCAACTTCCGAAGTTTAGATGGGTTTTTTTTCGACGTACAGATTTTTTTTCTCCCAATGCATTCCTATGGGGACTCGACTTACGATTTTTTCAACCTACGACGGTCCCTTCGGAACGCATTACCTTCGTAAGTCAAGGGTCCACTGTATAATGAGTCAAAAAAAATGTTTAAAATAAATTTTGTGAAACAATCGGAAGCTTTTTTAGGAATTTTAGATGCAGAGATACCAAGTGCAGAAATGATTGTCTATGTATGCGACGACAGCAGCACGGATACTAATGGCCCAGAGATGGAAAGAAGATAAAAGTCCCAACCAGAGACGAATGACTGATGAAGATGATAGACTACGCCGAAATGGCAAAAACGATTGGGAAAATCAGAAACCAAGAAGATAGAAACTTTAATAAGGAATGGGAAAAATTTATAATTTACTTAAGAGAACTTTGGCAGGATTTGAATAACACTTTTAATGTATTAAAAACTAAGGAGGAAATGGATTATTTTAAGAAAATAGAGAGAATATATGATGCAGTAGAAAAAGTTTGAAATGGAAACCATGGAGGGAAGTCAAAGGTTTCAGGGAATCCTGAATGTTGATGATGATTATCAATGTCTGAATTTAAAAACATCCCATACAAAAACTCAGCCATATAGGATGTGTTGCCATGCGACTTCTATGCAGGAGTGGAGAACCTGTGGAATGCCATCTCCCACTAGGCTCAGTCTCCATGGCCAAAGTTTGGGGTGATGGCAAGAGAAACCCATATTGCTGGGGGTCAAATGACTTCCCCCTCCTACCTTTAACCTCTCAGATTTCCTGACACTGAATTGAAAAGGAATGCTTTCTTCTGTAACCAGGACGACAAAGAATGTGAGTCACATATGGTCCCCTGGTTGAGGGTTACTTGCCTGGGTTAAGCTGGTTTGTAGCTGGTATGGCTGTAACCACGAGGGTGGCAACTGAAGAAGAAGAAGAAGAGTTTGGATTTGATATCCCGCTTTATCACTACCCGAAGGAGTCTCAAAGCGGCTCACATTCTCCTTTTCCTTCCTCCCCCACAACAAACGCTCTGTGAGGTGAGTGGGGCTGAGAGACTTCAGAGAAGTGTGACTAGCCCAAGGTCACCCAGCAGCTGCATGTGGAGGAGCGGAGACGCGAACCCAGTTCACCAGATTACGAGTCTACCGCTCTTAACCACTACACCACGCTGGCTCACTGAGTGACATCACAGTGCAAAACTGTTGACATCATAGTACCAAAAAAAAAAAAAAAAAAAAAAAGGCCAAGGGAAGAGGCTACAGAAAGGCAGCGCTGCATTACTTTTTCACACCCGAATTTTGCCATTTGAAAGAGATGGCACTGGTTTATTCTGCGGGCTGCAAGCTGAATACTATAGGATGCCTATTGGGTAGAATGTGAATGTTAAAGGCTCATCCTCTTGTCAGGATGCTGTCAGCGGCTCCCGGTTGGTTGTGCAGGAAAGTATAAAGACAAGGGGAAGTTTCTTACCATCCTTTTTTATTTCAATCTTTACAGAGGGAGGCTAGAAAACCCAGCCTCTTGGATAAGGGTGTTAGCTCACCTCTTGGCTTATTAGGGTGGATGGCGGCTAACAGATTGGGGTTGAATCCTGACAAGGCAGAAGTACTGTTTTGGGGGGACGGGGCGGGCGGGTGTGGGGAACTCCCTGGTCCTGAACTGGGTAACTGTGCCCCTGAAGGACCAGGTGCGCAGCCTGGGAGTCATTTTGGACTCACAGCTGTCCATGGAGGCACAGGTTAATTCTGTGTCCAGGGCGGCTGTCTACCAACTCCATCTGGTACGCAGGCTGAGACCCTACCTGCCCGCAGACTGTCTCGCCAGAGTGGTGCATGCTCTGGTTATCTCCCGCTTGGACTACTGCAATGCGCTCTACGTGGGGCTACCTTTGAAGGTGACGCGGAAACTGCAATTAATCCAGAATGCGGCGGCTAGACTGGTGACTGGGAGTGGCTGCCGGGACCACATAACACCGGTCCTGAGAGATCTACATTGGCTCCCAGTACGTTTCCGAGCACAATTCAAAGTGTTGGTGCTGACCTTTAAAGCCCTAAATAGCCTCAGTCCTGTATACCTGAAGGAGCGTCTCCACCCCCACCGCTCAGCCCGGACACTGAGATCCAGCGCCGAGGGCCTTCTGCCGGTTCCCTCACTGCGAGAAGCAAAGCTACAGGGAACCAGGCAGAGTGCCTTCTCGGTAGTGGCGCCCGCCTGTGGAACGCCCTCCCAGCAGAGGTCAAAGCGATAAACAACTATCTGACATTTAGAAAATACCTGAAGGCAGCCCTGTTTAGGGAAGTTTTTAATCTGTGATATTTTAATGTATTTTGATATTTGTTTGAAGCCGCCCAGAGTGGCTGGGGAGACCCGGCCAGATGGGCGGGGTACAAATAATAAATTATTATTATCATTATCATCATCATCATCCTCCCAGACTTGGATGAATGATATTCACAGGTGAGATTGCTCTTAGCTTGTGAATGTCTTACATACTTTTTTAAAACCACATTGGTTCATAAATTTCTCTCTCTCTCTCTCACACACACACACAATTTTTAGCATTTACGTACATAATAAAGTAACAACAAATGACTGTGTCGGTTGATGCACAATTCCCCCTTGGAAGTAGGGTGCAAATGGTTAGTTACTAAGGCAACAACTACTGTCAAGCCTCTGTTACAAGATGTAAAAACAGCACCAAGGAGGTATTTTATTTATTTTTAAGCACAATGTAAGGCACATGTCTTCCACCCTCGAGTCGACTGCGCATCACATTCGGGCTTCAGCCACCACTGTTCCAAAGGCCCGGCATCTTGACAGCCGTCCAACCTGACCCCCCCCCCCATCTCAAAAGAAAACGAGCCTCCTTTCATCTTCAAAAGTTTTTGCATCCTCTTGGCTTATTAGGTTTCCATTTAAGCTGTTGGAGGTGGAAAGAGGGAGGGGGGGGAGGGAAAGAGAAATTAAAATAAAGCAGCTGTTTCTGCAGGTTCTCTCGCTTTCTTGCTTTCTTTCTTTTGGCGCTCTTCCTGGCTGCCTGTTTGTTTTGGGACGGAGGGTACAAGGTAGTCCTGGTTTCTGACGAGGACGTGAAATTTCCACCTAGAGAAACCCAAGAGCTTTTCATCTCTTGGGAATGCTTAGCCAGTAGCAGGCAATACTAAAACCTATTGAAAGTCACACACACACCCCTTTAGGCCACAAGATATAAGCTAAGGCTCTCTTCTTTCTGGCGCAAGAATTTCACCTAGCTGATGTGCTCTGCGCTCAGCAGAACAGGGCAGATGGTGAAGCGCAACTATCTGCAACAGGTAGGTAGCCGTGTTGGTCTGTCATAGTCAAAACAAAATAAAAAGTAAAAAAAAAAAAAATTCCTTCCAGTAGCACCTTAGAGACCAACTAAGTTTGTGCTTGGTATGAGCTTTCGTGTGCATGCACACTTCTTCAGATACCATGTAGAGGGTGTCGCAGTAACCTGAGCTGATCTACTCTAAGATGGGCCCTTTTCTGATCTAATCTAAGATGGGCCCTTTTCAGCCTATCACCCATTCTCACCACCCTTCTGAGGCCTGGGAAATGGCCTCTTCAGTGGTGGCTCCTTCAAGACATAGAACTCCCTCCCTACTAAAATGCCCCTGGCCCCATCTCTGCACCGTTTTAGGTGGCTAGTTAAGACCAGTGTTCAAAACTCCCATTGTCCTAGGTGCATTTTGCGACACGTAATTTCTTTAGCGCAGGCAGTTTCTGAGCTCTGGGCGCAGTCCTGCACCGAAGGTTTCAGATTGGAACTGAAAGAGTGGAAGGACTAGACCATGTGAAAAACGAACGTAATATTTTAGCTGCAGTTCATTCATTTTCATATTCTTGTTATAAAATAATGTGCCTAGACATTCTGTTGTTGCGCTCATAACCTCGGTTTAAGGTGCCATTTATCTCCTAGCTTTCATATCTCGGTTTCTAAGACGCTTCTGGAGAGACTTGACTGATGCGGCAATTAGTAATTGCTCTTTAGTGATCTGCAACCAGCTTTCAAATATTGTGCGATTTTTATGGATTTGCCTGTTTTAAACGGCCCTGGGGCTTGTGTACAAGGCAGTACAGTCGTATCTTGGAAGTCGAACGGAATCCGTTCCGGACGTCTGTTCGACTTCCAAAACTTTTGGAAACCAAGGAGCGGCTTCCAATTGGCTGCAAGAACCTCCTGCAGCCAATCGGAAGCTTCTGGAACCCGCGTCGGCGGTTTGGGTTCCAAAGAACGTTCGCAAACCGAAACACTCACTTCCGGGTTTGCGGTGTTCGGGAGCCAAAATGTTAGACTCGCAAGGTGTTCGACTTCTGAGGTACGACTGTATTATTAAACTAACTAACTAACTAACTAACTAACTAACTAACTAACAGGGACGCGGGTGGCGCTGTGGGTTAAACCACAGAGCCTAGGGCTTGCCGATCAGAAGGTCGGTGGTTCGAATCCCCGTGACGGGGTGAGCTCCTGTTGCTCGGTCCCTGCTCCTGCCCACCTAGCAGTTCGAAAGCACGTCAAAGTGCAAGTAGATAAATAGGTACCACACTGGCGGGAAGGTAAACAGCGTTTCCATATGCTATTCTGGTTTGCCAGAAGCGGCTTAGTCATGCTGGCCACATGACCTGGAAGCTGTACGCTGGCTCCCTCGGCCAATAAAGCGAGATGAGCGCCGCAACCCCAGAGTCGTCCGCGGCTGGACCTAATGGTCAGGGGTCCCTTTACCTTAACTGACTGTACTTTATTTCTGAAATGACTACGGAGACAATCACAGAATTGTACAGTTGGAAAGGACGAGGATCATCAAGTCCCACCCCTGCAAGTGCAGGAATCCCTTTGCCCAATGTGGGGTTTGAACCCACAACCCTGAGGTTAAGAGAGGAGCACCTCCTGCACTGAAACGAATGAGGGCTGTGTAAGTCCTACGGCACCGGCTCATAAACCAAGAGGCAACATTGACAAACGCTGATCCTGAGCCAGCTAAAATGTTAACTGTCACTGGGCCTTGGGCCTGAATAACCTGGTCCACAGGTTTCTATGGGGCTTGGTTATGACTACCGCAACCCACATTGAGAGACTCGTGATTTAAATGCCAATTAAAGATGTGGCTAGGCAGCTAAGATCTAGCCAGCTGGTGGCCCACGACTGCATGCAGGGCTCCCAACACAATTCTTCCTGATCTCTGCTATTCCTCCCTTAGTTAGACTGTGAGCACAGGGCGGGATTACTTCCTTCCAACTATCCAAATGATACAGACTCCTGATTTGCGTTTGAAGGATCCCCGTGTTCAGAAGTCAGGGTGACTGTGGCAGGAACAGCGGCCCAACTCAGCTCCGCAATCTCTCTTGGCACACCCGCCCTCTGGGCACCAGATCCACGTGAAACGGATTTGGGCGCGCGTTCAATCGCCAAAGCACGAAAATGGCCAAGACGCCAGGAAGTTCTCCAGCGTTTGCCACTGTGTACACCGTTGTACATCAGCAAATGGATAGCATGTGGCTCTCTGGATGATGAAATGCTCTTCCATCACAGGTCAAGGAAATAAGCAGCTATCCTATTTTTAAGAGACAGCTGAAGGCAGCCCTGTTTAGGGAAGTTTTTAATATCTAATGCTGTATTGTTTTAACATTCGATTGGGAGCCGCCCAGAGTGGCTGGGGAAACTCAGCCAGATGGGTGGGGTACAAATTATTATTATTATTATTATTATTATTATTATTATTAGGCCCCAGCTCTCATCACCATTGGCCATGCTGATGAGACTTGAAGCCCCAATGGCATCTCAAGGGCCACAGGCTGCCCGTCTCACTAGGTGAGATCCTGCACATGACTCAAAGCAGGCGGTTGGAGTGCAACTGCCGCACTTTGGAACGCCGCACAGCCGTCGTCCTTACCAGATCTCTTTAATGGCCGTATTGTGCTTGAGAGCATCAGCCAGGCACTTGGCACCTCTGCTAGTAATCTGATTCTGGATAAGCCTAAAAAGAGAGAGAGAGAGAAAAGGAACAGAAAGGAAAGCCCTCAGCGCTGGAGAAAACACTCTCTGTTTGCGCCCGGTCCACAGCATCCTGCCTGTCACGCACTTGGCCTGGGCACGGTGCGTCTGAAGCGGAAAATCAACACTCCTTTTTGCTGAACAAGGCTGGGGTCTTGCCAGGAACTGGTGGTTTCTGATTTCCATCTGCATGGCTGGCCTGCTTGGCATCAGACAATCCCTCCATAGAAGCCCGGCCAAGAGGCTCCAAGCCTCTTCAGTCTAAAGTGCATGGGCGTCTTTCAGGGTTACTGAGCTTAATTGTATAATTGACCACACAGCTGCTCTCTGATCACAGGAGAGCAGCTGTCTAGGGGATTATTCATGACTGATCCAAAGCGACGGCCGGCCGGGGAAGGCAATTCACTGGCCACTTTGGGCTGGCACCGCAAGAGAGGAGGCAGGAAGAGACCGGCTCAGAGGGGCCAACCATCAAAAATATGTAAAGTCACCTTGGAGTTCGATCTCTCCCATTTTCATTTGCCCAGAACACTGCAATTTCTTTTTTAATTTCTTTTTTAAAAAAAGCTTCAAGACATTTATTTCTTTAGCATTAGTCACTCAAGGGTAATTTGTTTATAATATGGAAAAATACAACACACGGACAAAAGGAAATGCCAGCGTTACTGACAATGGGGTAGATCCTGAAACAAACGAGAGCCGAGCCTTACATTTTGCTGGTGTTTTGCTGGTGGTGATTAAACTAAACACTTTGTACATGGGACATCTGTGTCCAGAGCAGCTGTCTACCAGCTCCATCTGCTGCGCCGGCTGAGACCCTACCTGCCCACAGACTGTCTCGCCAGAGTGGTGCATGCTCTGGTTATCTCCCGCTTGGACTACTGCAATGCACTCCAAGTGGGGCTACTTTTGAAGGTGACCCAGAAACTGCAACTAATCCAGAATGTGGCAACTAGACTGGTGACTGGGAGCGGCCACCGAGGCCATAAACACCAGTCCTGAAATACCTACATTGGCTCCCAGTACGTTTCTGAGCACAATTCAAAGTGTTGGTGCCGACCTTTAAAGGTCTAAACCAGGGGTAGGCAACCTAAGGCCCATGGGCCGGATGCGGCCCAATCGCCTTCTCAATCCAGCCAGCAGATGGTCCGGGAATCAGTGTGTTTTTACATGAGTAGAATGTGTGCTTTTATTTAAAATGCATCTCTGGGTTATTTATGGGGTATAGGAATTTGTTCATTCCCCCCCACCCTAAAATATAATCCGGCCCACCACATGCTCTGAGGGACGGTGGACCGGCCCACAGCTGAAAAAGGTTGCTGACCCCTGGTCTCAACGGCCTCAGCCCAGTATACCTGAAGGAGCGTCTCCACCCCCATCGTTCAGCACTGAGGTCCAGCGCTGAGGGCCTTCTGGCAGTTCCCTCCCTGCGAGAAGTGAGGTTACAGGGAACCAGGCAGAGGGCCTTCTCAGTGGTGGCGCCTGCCCTGTGGAACGCCCTCCCATCAGATGTCAAGGAGATAAAGAATCACACGACTTTTAGAAGACATCTGAAGGCAGCCCTCTCTTAGGAAGCTTTACGGTTTGCTACATTTTTATACGTGTCATAGGAATCCTTCAAAAGTCTAATTAATTCCTCTCCTAGTTTTCGCCATGGTGATGAATCGCACAGCCAGTCACCGGTTCAGCAACTCCTTCCGGGAATTGTGAAGAACGAGGCACTCAAATTTAGATCAGCATGAATCTGATGCCTCGATGCAAATTAAGGGCTTCCGGTGACCTTTCTGTCAAAAGGAGCCCAAAGCTCAGGGTTGGGTCCTTGTATAGAAAATGTACAGTGACTGAAATGTGACTCGTACCCCGAGGCAGTGACTCAAGAGCTCCTTCTCTGAGAGCCAAGACAACTCACCATAGATGACCCAATCGCTTGTTGACCTTTACCATTTCGGCAAAGCATTCGGCCGCTTCGTCATCCAGCTCATTCTTTGTTAGCCTGGTGAGAGAAGCGAAAGGATTTTTTCTTTTTCTTTTTTAAAAATTATTTATACTTTTCAAGTTTATACATTCCCCTAATTTTACAATCATTTTGACATTTCAAAACTTGACTTCCCCCTCTTTCTGCGGTTCCTTCAATTTATTTTTTAATATCTTCTGCATGTCCAAATTAACTTAATGTGCTCATTTATTCATCTTCTTTAAATATATACTCTTATGAAACTGCAGGTTATTAGAATAATCCTGCCAGTGTTTTTATCTGTTTGAAATTTATCTGTAAATATTCCACAAACCATCACCATTCTTTTATAAAAAGTTTGTTATCTTGATTTCTTATTCTTCCAGTAAGTTCCGCCATCTCTGCATATTCCATAAGTTTTTGTATCGAGTCTTCCTTTGCTGGGACTTCTGCTTCTTTCCATTTCTGGGCAAGTAACATTCTTGCCGCTGTAGTTGCATACAGGAATAAGTTTCTATATAGTTTAGGTAGTTCTGTCCCTATAATTCCCCCCCAAAAAAACTTCTGGGTTGTTTTTTTTTTTACAAAGGTTATTTTAAACATCCTTTTCATTTCGTTATATATCATTTCCCAGTAAGCTTTAACCTTACTACAAGACCACTACACATGATAAAAAGAGCCTCCTTTTTTTCCAGTCCTGAGACTATATGGCCATCCTATGGTTTGGGGAAAAAATGGAATTTCTTTTTTTTTATTTAATTAATTTTTATTGGTTTTACAATTTAGGCCTGGCCCTTTTTCAGGCCAGGTCACATTCATTATGCTAACATTTTCATACGACTCCCTCACGTCCACCCCATTGTTTCCATATTTTTAAAATTCCAAATCTAGACAGGTTTCTAATTCATCTTCTATTACTTCATCTTCAAATATTAAACTTTTACGTTAACTTACATCCTCCTCAGCATACTTATATTTCACTTCAAATACATGTTTCCCTTCCACCTCCCCTCACTCCCTGGGTGCATAGCCTTAATATTAACTCTTTTATCTTATCCTTAATAGTATATAAGGGGAAAAAATGGAATTTCTTCTCTGCCAGCATAGGTGCAATTGTATTAAAGATCCTGGCTAGCCAGGAATGAAATCGAAACTCTTCGGCTAGATGCGCATGTCTAAAAAGGTCTGCCAAGTGATTGACAGTACAGCCGTTGTGGGCATCATTGGATTCAAGCAAACTTACATTTCAGTGTTTGAAAAAGGAAGGGTTGTTTTTTTTAATGCAAGTAAGATGGAGACCCATTCACACCCACATGCCTAAGGCATTTCCATGTGATCAAGGAAGGGTTTCTGGTTTTGCTTTTGAAAAATAAAATAAAATAAAATGCTGCCATGGAAAGCATTCATGGGAATGGCTGGCGGAGAGGAGGGCAGCTTGGAAAACTCCCAGTGAGGACAGGGAAATAGGTGCAGCAATGCAGCCTAGGACAAAGGACACTGGTGCTGTTCCTTCAACCGAAGCTCTTCACGGGACCGCCTCTCCTGGTATGCCCTGCAGAGGACCTTAAGGTCCACAAATAACAACATTTTGGAGGTCCCGAGCCACAAGGTTGTTAGACTGGTCTCAACTAGGGCCAGGGCCTTTTCAATACTGGCCCCAACTTGGTGGAACACTCTGTCTTTCCGCAGGGCCTGCAAGACGGAGCTGTTCCGCCTGGCCTTCGGGCTGGACTCAGTCTGATGTTTCCTCCCCTTATGGTTTTGATTATGGGCGATAAATCAAGCAGCATTTTAAATTTTAAATTGTATTTTAACCTGTATTTTAATTAACGTTTTTTTCTTTCTTTTATACTTTATTGTAATTTTATTGATGTTAGCTGCCCTGAGCCCGGTTTCGGCTGGGAAGGGCGGGGTATGAATAAAATTTATTATTATTATTATTATTATTATTATTAGTCACTGTTCTAGCCATCGACATCGTTGCGGCCTGCCGTCTTGCATCAGATCCTGGGCACCGCTTGGGACGCAATCCAAAGTCGCCTCCCCTTTGCCGTCAACGCCGGGACTGGGTGTTCCAAAAGCACAATAATTTATTGTCCCCAGAAACGCGGTTGTTGTGATCAGCCAGGCGTTGTTAGAACGATGGTGGAACAAGAGAGGGCTTGGCTTCCCAGTGCGTCAGGTGGAGTGTTTTGTGCCCCTGCTTCAAAACCGGTTCAAAGGCGCAGGAGGGAGAATGTCTGGGGCACAAATGAGTAGCAAGATATTCCTTACGATAATTATGGGGTGTCTGACAGGTGTGCCACAAAAGGCTGCGCGAACGCACCTGGCAAATGCTAGATCGTTCGCTGCTTGCTGATTTTTGTTGTCATCTGCGCTGGGATTTCTTTTAAATGAAGAGCGGAACATCACTTTTTAAAAAAAGCAAACTAACAAATAAAAAACAAGCACTACATGATCTTGAGTATAATACCAGGAAATATACCGGAAGATAGAAAGAACATATTTTTGTATGCGAGTACAGCGGTGAGATTATTATTAGCTCAATACTGGAAAGGGGAAGAGATTCCGACAGTACAAGAATGGCATGTGAAAATGGTGGAATTTATGAACTTAGCTAGGATGACAGCAGCTATCAGAAATATAACAAAACAAAAAATCAGAGGAGAATGGAAGTATGTTGAAGACTAAGTGAAAGAGGGAGTAAAAACGGATTTGACGATTTGCTTAGATTGATATATAGATTAAGGGATATAAATTAGAGATTTTTTTTTTTTTTTGCTATATTACCAAATAGGTTATTTAAGTAGGATAATATAAGATCAGGATATAACGCAAATAGGAAGGAGAGGGAAAACGAGGAACACGGGGATAAACTTTAGGAGGTCAATTTTAAGACGGGTATTTTGGTGGGGTGGGGGGGATAGAGTAATGGGGGGGAGTGGTATGCGGGATGATTTAACTGTATGAAGTTAGGATGTATGGAATGTAATATAGATTGTATGTATGATGATGGACTGTATATGATAGGAGGTAGATTGTATGCATGATGAGGGATTGTATATGATATGATGTAGATTGTATGTATGATGATGGATAGAGTAACGGGGGGTGCTATGCGGGATGATTCAACTGTATGAAGTTAGGATGTATGGAATGTAATGTAGATTGTATGTATGATGATGGATGTATATGGTATGATGTGTTGTGTATGTTATAATATTATGAATTAAATAAAGATTATTTAATAAAAAAAGAAAAGAAAAAGAAAAACAAGCACTACAAAAGCTCCATTGGTCTGCCCTGTATGTTAACGCAATGGGATGAAGACTCATCTACCTGGATAACTTGGTTTGGGTCTTGCTCTCCACTGAAGACCCCTCTTTCCTCCAGGAATCAAGCAAGCAAGCAAGCAAGCAAGCAAGCAAGCAAGAAAATTTATCCGACCGTCAGTCAGAAAGCACATATTATCCATACAAAAGTTAAAACGCCTAAACATCTGGAAAAGCGTGACACTTAGAAACAGCGAAAAGTATATTATACATTTAGGCCCGTGTCAATACAGTCAATTTTAGCCTTAAGACGCTTAAAAGGCCAAACAAAGAAATTTGGCCACCGAGGTTGTTGTTGTTCCAGTGAACTTGGTTCAGCAAATGCAAAACCAGTCTTTCTCTGTCTACTGGGCTATGTTGCCATAGGAGTGGAGCTATAAGTTTTGGTCTAAGATCTGCATAGAATGGGCAGATCAAAAGAATATGTTCAGTTGACTCAACCACTCCCAGAGCACAGGGGCAAAGTCTCTGGGCGTATGGGACTCCCCTGAACCTTCCCCACAAAACCGCTGATTCCAGAATGTTTAACCTAGCGGCTTTAAGGAGCCTACGGTATTCCACATAGTGGATTTCCGTCAGATAAGGGGCTGGTGAAATCTGAGATATCTGTTCCCCCAAATACATCCCAGGTTTCACAAGAGCAATGTCCTCTTGCCTAGCGATATCCCTCGCCTCCAGGAATCTGTAATTTAGGGTTCAAAAATCTAGCTATACTCCCCTCCAGCACTGTTTCTCTCTAGCTTTCCATCCCTTTCCACATTTAAATCTCTCATCGTACACTCCCGAGTTCATTTTGGATTCATTTAATCATCAGATAGTCAACTTAATCAGCTGCTTTTAATACCGGGGATACTTAAAAGTGTTTACTTCTTAAAAACCCGCTGCTGCTCCCTGGGGTTGGATGTGGTCTCAGCGCTGATGCTGGTTCTTGCTAGCTCAGACATCCTTGGGCTGCTAGAACGACCCCACAGCGTCTTATCACCCCCATCGGTCAGCCCGGACACTGAAGTCCACTGCCGAGGGCCTTCTGGCGGTTCCCTCGCTGCGTGAAGCCAAGTTACAGGGAACCAGGCAGAGGGCCTTCTCAGTAGTGGCACCCGCCCTGTGTAACGCCCTCCCTTCAGATGTCAAAGAGAACAACAATTACCAGACCTTTAGAAGACATCTGAAGGCAGCCCTGTTTAGAGAGGCTTTTAATGTTTTATAGATTATTGTATTTTAATGCTCTGTTGAAAGCCGCCCAGAGTGGCTGGGGAAACCCAGCCAGATGGGCGGGGTATAAATATATTATTATTATTATTATTATTATTATTATTATCAGCAGAAGCGACAGCAAAGACGTTCAGAAGCCAATGGCTGCCGCTGCGGAAGCGCTCTTGAGGAGGATGTGGAGCCAAGAATTGAAACCATATGAATTTGGAGGTTGGGGTGGTGAATTACTCTCCCTAAACTACTCAGAACACACTGAAATGCTAGGGAAACCATGGTGGGTTAAAACACACACACACACACACACACACACACACACACCCCATGGCTCAGGACTGCAATACTTCAAGAACCGCCTCTTTTCATAGCTACCTACCCAGACCCTGAGAGCATCTTCTGAGGCCCTCCTTCGTTTGCCTCCTCCTCGAGAGGTCCGGAGGGTGCCCTTTTAAAATGTGTTTTTTTGGGGGGGGGGGCTATTGGGTTGTTGTTTTCGTTTTTATTATGTACAGTGGCACCTCGGCTGTCAAATGCTTCAGAAGTCGAATGTTTTGGCTTTCGAACGCCAACAACCTGGAAGTGGAATGCTTCCGTTTTCGAATGCGCCTCAGAAGTCAAACGGCTTTCTGAGGCGCGTTTCTCCATTTTTTTCAATGGATTTGGCTGGCCAGCAATTGCGCTTCGGTTGTCGAATGTTTTTGGAAGTCGAACAGTCTTCCGGAACGGATTGCTATATTTTGTGGTTTTATATCTTGATTTTATTCTGTGAGCCGCCCCGAGACCGCCAGGTATAGGGTGGTATATAAATTCAATCAATCAATCAATAATATTTGGTCAGATTCTCAGGCCCTTGAGAGCTCATGGCGGTGGGAGGGGATACTGGCTCTTCCAATTCACAAGTACAAAGCTGTTGGATCACCACCACTTCCTGGCTGGGGCACATTAGCTTGGCTACTGTGCTGGTCCCGTGGGGTATCCAAAAGGTGAGGTCAAAGTCCAGTCCAAGGTCAGAGGTACACGTAAAGGCAGTCCGAAATAACTGAAGCAGGGTGCAGGGCAGGGAGTCAGGCGAAGTCAGGAACGGGTGGGCAAGCAGGGAACCAAGGCGGGTCAGGAGCTCAAGCAGGAAAGCAGGACAAGGATCAACCAGGAACACCGGCAGGAACTGGTCAGCAACGATGTTGCTCCTGCAACTTGGGGCTGGCCGGCTTTTATCTGCCCCGAGGCATAGGGCGGCCCCGATCCTCTGGTGACTCGCCTCTCCTGGCTTGGAGGCGAGCACTCCTCCTGCGGGAACTCAGTTCCCTTCGCCTCTCTGCCCTTCGCCTCTACAGCTCAGGAGAGGCCGGAGGGTTACCGGACCCAGAGGCACCCTCAGCTTCCCCTGATGGGGCTGATAGTGGAGCACCTGCAGGCAATGGGTCCTCCATCCCATCAGGAGCCGGAGCAGACTCAGCCGATGCCTGCACCTGAGGATCCAGCACAGGTGAGGACCCTTCAGACTCAAGCCCTAGCCCCGGCTTTGCTGGTTCTGGAGGCGGGGAATCCTGTGCAGGCTGGGATCCCTCAGGTTCAGTGTCTGAGTCTGAATCCCAGGCCATCACAGCTGTCTTGCTGTGAAAAAACATGTTCCTTCCAACAGGACCACGGCTCACGCTACAAGGAAAAGGGAGGTGATCTCCGAATGCAAAACTCAACCTATCCAGCTGCAGCAGAGGTAGAGAGGGGAAGCAGGGCCGCTGTTTCCGTTCCAGCTGGTTATCGTAAGAGCTACACCATAATTCGGGGATGGAGAACACGTGGTCCTCTGGGTGTCGTTCGACACCCAACAGCCCCCTGTCGGCGTGGCCAGTGATAAAGAGGAGTTGCTCCCGACCACGGCTGGAGCGCCACCTGTGCCTCAGCCTGGATGTAACTTTCTAAGGGCTTGCTTGTTTTCCTCTTCCCTCCTCAAACCTCTTTCCTTTTGAGTCGCCTTTTTGATTGTCAGCCTGGAGGGGAGGGGCCGCTATTGGTCTCACACGATAGAAGAAGAAGGAGAGTTTGGAATCTGATATCCCACTTTAACACTACCCGAAGGAGTCTCAAAGCGGCTAACATCCTCCTTTCCCTTCCTCCCCCACAACAAACACTCTGTGAGGTGAGTGGGGCTGAGAGACTTCAGAGAAGTGTGACTAGCCCAAGGTCACCCAGCAGCTGCATGTGGAGGAGCGGGGAAGCGAACCCGGTTCACCAGATTACGAGTCTACTGCTCTTAACCACTACACCACACTGGCCCAAACAAATGCCCCAAACAAAATCCGAAAAGCTTCCTGCTGTGGTTTATTTGTTATCCTCACGGCATCCCTTGGCCTCTTCTGTGCTCAAAGTGATCCTTCCAGTTCCCTCATGTAGCTCGCACAGAAATCTACCACGCCAACCTAGGCCTACTCTGGAATCTGGTACGGATTGTGAGAGGCGCAGCCGCCACGTAAAACCCCTCCCGTCCAGTGTTTGTGGGTTTAGCACCCATGTCCCCTCTCCTTGTAAGGAGAGGCGAGCCCCACAAAGCTGCCCCCCTCCCCAGACTCTGCCGACAAGCAGATCCTTACCAAAATATATTCACGGTGCTGTTGTGTTTCATGGCTTCTGCAATGCTTTTCCCCCCTTCGGTGGTGATGCCGTTAAACGCAAGACTGCGGAGCAAAAGACAGGAGGGGATATATTTAAAAGATGCATGTGTGCGCGCACACAAAACAGCGGCAAATGTTTTCTTGCGACAACCTTGCCATCTGGACAAGGCTTTACAGGACCAGATAGTATACAAACAGCAATTCGCATGGACGTGCCACAGATATAGTGCATAGGACCCCTCTTCCTTCTGTTTCATAGTGGTGTCATGAGGGGAGGACTTTGGGGGCAGGGGCCCTCTCAGCATACCCCCCCCCCCACAGTAGAACTAGCTTAGCCTATATCAGACCCTCCAAGTGCCCCTATTTTCCAGGGACAGTCCCGGATTTACAGAAGCTGCCCCGGTTTCTGATTTGATCCTGGAATGTCCCGCTTTTCCTTAGGACAGTGATGGCTAACCTTGACACTCCAGATGTTTTGGGACTACAACTCCCATCATCCCTGACCACTGGTCCTGTTAGCTAGGGATGATGGGAGTTGTAGTTCCAAAACATCTGGAGTGTCAAGGTTAGCCATCACTGCCTTAGGACGTCCCTATTTTCATCAGAGAAATGTTGGAGGGTATGGAGTTATCCGCCCCCCCCCCGAGCCATCTGAAGGCAGCCCTGTATAGGGAAGGTTTTTTAAAAATGCTTTTAATGTTCATTATATTTTTGTGTATGTTGGAAACCGCCCAGAGTTGCTGGGGCAACCCAGTCAGATGGGCGAGGTATAAATAGTAAAATAATAATAATAATTATTATTACTACTACTACTACTAATACTGTTGTTGTTGTTTGAATAAATGGTAAAGGTAAAGGGAACCCTGACCATTAGGTCCAGTCGTGACCGACTCTGGGGTTGCGATGCTCATCTCGCTTTATTGGCCGAGGGAGCCGGCGTACAGCTTCTGGGTCATGTGGCCAGCACGACAAAGCCACTTCTGGCGAATCAGAGCAGCGCATGGAAACGCCGTTTACCTTCCTGCTGCAGCGGTACCTATTTATCTACTTGCACTTTGACATGCTTTCAAATTGCTAGGTTGGCAGGAGCTGGGACCGAGCAGGAGCTGGGACCGTCACAGGGATTTGAACCGCCGACCTTCTGATCGGCAAGCCCTAGGCTCTGTGGTTTAACCCACAGCGCCACCTGCGTCCCGTGTTATTTGAATAGGTCGTCCCTATTTTCATCGGAGAAATGTTGGAGGGTATGCATTTTGAAGTCAATGAGAAACCACTTGGAGATTAGCAATAAGGAAAATGCAGAGAAGGTGAAGAAGAAGAAAACCCACCTACCACATTTGCAATGCCTAGATATCTGCCCCAAAGACTTCCTCCCTGAAACTAAGCATTAACGGTCACATAACTAGAGAACGTTTCTGTGCAACCCGACAGCCTTGCTCTGCCAACGGAGGAAATGTTTGCAAGCAAGGAAAGCCCCACCCCGTGATAATTGGGGTCCGGAAATTCTTCGAGTAAAATTTGAACCGTTTGAGTGACAACTCTAGATAATTAAGCCGATTAGAAAAGCTGTTCGTTTTGGTCAGGATCCAAAAAGCAGAGCAGCTATTTCCACACGTCTCAGAGCGGTTTCCTCCCCCCGCCCTTAGATTTCTCACAATTTTTTCCCTTGCACCTGTATCTGGTGGGTGGGTGTTTCAACAGCCGTTTGTGCCGCGGCACGAAGGGCTGCTGTTGCTGTTCAAAGTGCGGAGAGGGAGGAAAAATCATTTTGGGCTCCAGCAAGCCTTGGGGAGCTCTTTGCATGGCAGCCTCCCTGTCTCTCTCTTCTCCTGCCCCTCCTCTTCACATGTAGATCCGTCGACGTTATTCCCGGAGGTATCAACATTGTTAAGATCCTTCCAAAACAGGCAGAAAACTTCCACTCTTCTTCTTGAGAGCCAGTGTGGCGTAGTGGTTAAGAGCGGTAGACTTGTAATCTGGTGAACCGGGTTCGCTTCCCCGCTCCTCCACAGGCAGCTGCTGGGTGACCTTGGGCTAGTCCCACTTCTCTGAAGTCTCTCAGCCCCACTCACCTCACAGAGTGTGTGTTGTGGGGGAGGAAGGGAAAGGAGAATGTGAGCCGCTTTGAGACGCCTTCGGGTAGTGATAAAGCGGGATATGAAATCCAAACTCTTCTTCTTCTTCTTCTTCTTCTTCTTCTTCTTCTTCTTCTTCTTCCATAGGTAGCTCAAGGTGTCTTGAGTGTTCGAAGTGCCCCAAAACAAGGAGCTTCATCTCTCTCGCTCAAAGCCAGCGATGTGAACAGCTAGTACAGCTGTACTTTGGTCGCCGAATGCCTTGGAACTCGTACGCTTCGGCTCCCAAACGATCGAAAACAGGGAGTGTGTGTTCCGGTTTTCAAACGATTTTCGGAAGCCGAACGTCCGGTTTCTGGCTGAGTGCAGGAAGCTCCTGCAGCCAATCGGAAGCCGCGCCTTGGTTTTCGAACCGTTTCGGGAGTCGACTCCCGCAACGCATTCTGTTCGAGAACCAAGGTACGGCCGTACCTCATCAGGGGGATAAATGATGCCCCACAGAGACAGCAAAATGGAAGGGTGTGGGGCCTTCTCCCTTTAGGAGGTGGGAGGCAGGTTGGGCTTGCAGTGGCAACCAAAAACTCGAGCTTGGAAGCAGGAGAACCCGCATATGCAAGGGAACCAAGTCACTTGGGAGTTTCCTCCTCAAATGGGTGTCTTAAATGGAAGCGAGGAAGGAATTGAGGCTTGAAAGAATCTGTGCTGTAACCGTCTCCTAGTGAGACCTGTAAGCATTTTTGGTCTTTGGGGAGCAACGCCAGATCAAGAAATGGCTTTTGACGCTTCTCCGTTTCAAAATGGAGTTTGCATGGAGAGGGGTGCTGCCATTTTACAACTCCTGCGCCCAAGGCCACCTCGCGTAAGGCCCTGGCCCTGATGCAGGCGGGTTCCCTGAGAGCAATCCCGCAAGGCCACTCTTACACTCGCTCTGCTCAAGCCTGGCTTGGAAGAAGACCACTCGAAAGTGCTTCCCAGCAGGTCCCTTACATGCGACCAAATGAGGTTTCTGGGGAGGTTTCACAAAGCAAGCTCTGAACTGGGGTGCTGGCTAGGTCAGCTGCCCTCACTGAGCCTCCAATGGCTGCTGCCTGTACAGACAAGCAAGGAGCCAATCAGGTAAAGTGTTACTGCGGAGCGTGGACAACTGGAAAGGGCCTTTTCGGTGACAGTCCCATGGTTAGGGATTCCCTCCCAAAAGAGCTTAGAAGAGCACCATCATCCCTGAGTTTTCTCCGGCAGACAGTGAAAATGCTTTTATTCCACCTGGCTTCTAATTCAACGCTGGCTGTTTTGACTGTGCAAAGCCTTGGATTTTAAGCTTTTGAAAACATTTTTATTCCAATTGGCTTCTAATTCAACATTGGACACTTCAACTGTGCAACGCCTTGGATTTTAAGCTTTTGCTGTGTTTATTATTATTATTATTATTATTATTATTATTATTATTATTATCTTCATTCATTCATTCATTCATTCATTCATTCCCTGCATTCATTCCCTTCTCCCCAAAGAGCTCAGAACCTTCCAACACCATTGCAAAGAAAGCAAGGCAGACAGAGAGGGACTTTTGACCAAAACTAGCCAGCAAGGATCACTGCTGAGTTCAACCGAGATTTCCAAACACAAAAGACTCAACATTTTCTCTGGTGCTCATCTGTTTCACACATTTGGCATGGGGAGACATGGGTCTGCCACGGTTTGTACTTCCAGAAAGAACTAGAAACAATTATGGCTTCCTTGTACGGTATTTTATTTTTGCATAAATGTGTGTTGTTGTTGTTTTTGTATTCACACGCTTGTGTGCAGGTGGAGCACTCTCAAAAAAATTGCGCTGCAAGAAGCGGCCCTCTCTTCTCACCCAACTAAACAGACTTTTGAGATTTTCACTTGATGAAATCCAGTAAAGTCTGCCATCTTGTGGGAGAAGGAAAACGGCCATTCTCCTTAGCAGAGAATCGTTGAGGTTTGTTTGTTAGATGAAAGAAAAGTGATTGACAAGCTTTTGCTTGTTCCCTTAAGGAAAATTGTGTTTTAAAAGCGTCTCTCCGAATTCTGAGCAGCTGCCAACGCCAATTTTATTTTTTAATGCTTTTTACAGCCAAATATGGACTGGCAATGTTGTTTTGGTACTGTAACGCCACCATTTAGGACATCAATCATCTTTGATTTTTAAAAGGTCTTTGCTCTAAATTAGGCTCCCCGGTTCTCTGCCAACAACCTATTGGTATTGCTCAACAACAACAGAGTCGGAGGATGACTCAATTCCTGCCCAAGGCAGATCCTGACAACAACCAACTCCATTTACCTAGGCCTAGAGTCTGGCCAAGGGACGCAGGTGGCGCTGTGGTCTAAACCACAGAGCCTAGGGCTTGCTGATCAGAAGGTCGGCGGTTTGAATCCCTGCGACGGGGTGAGCTCCCGTTGCTCGGTCCCAGCTCCTGCCCACCTAGCAGTTCAAAAGCACGTCAAGTGCAAGTAGATCAATAGGTACCGCTCCAGCGGGAAGGTAAACGGCGTTTCCGTGTGCTGCGCTGGTTCGCCAGAAGCGGCTTAGTCATGCTGGCCACATGACCCGGAAGCTGTATGCCAGCTCCCTCGGCCAATAAGCGAGATGAGCGCCGCAACCCCAGAGTCGTCCCTTTACCTTTACGAGTCTGGCCACCCTTTGAATTTCCCACAATGCCTCTGTCCAAGCATCCCCGTGGGGCATTGTGGGAAATTAAAAGGATGGCCGGGTCCAATCACCTGAGGCGGTTATCAGTTGTGGACCCCGCCAGAGGGGGCTCGGACCCCGGCACCTATCCCAGGATGCTGGACGGTGACTCCAGCCTCACCAGCCCCATTTAACAATTCTAAGGTGCTCCATTGTTCTGAAATGTGGGCTGCTTACTCTTCTGACATGGGGATAATCCTTCAAGATATGGGTCACCTGAAGAGTTTAAGCCGTCGTTCCCTGCTCACATATGGTCTTACCTGACGTTTGTGATAGTGGGGTGATTCTGCAATGCTTCTGCAAAGGCTTTGGCACCTTCATCTCCAACCTGATTACCCCACATCCTGTCAAAAAGAAAGAGATGGGACATATTATTATTATTATTATTATTATTATTATTATTATTACTACCAGTGCTTTTTTTCTTTAAAAAATATTTAGGGGTACTCTCATTTTGACTCAAGAAAAATCTCACCATTTTCTAGTTCAAATTGGGAAAAATAAATACAGTAAATGGACAAAAGTACAAAGATTCACAAAATGTTTAGGGGTATGTGTACCCCTGCGTCCCCCCCAGAAAAAAGCACTGATTATGACTATTACTATCATCCACCAGTAGGTCTCAGGAGAGGTTAGCTCAGTCGTCCTTTTAAAATGTGTGTTTTTGGGGGGAGGGGACTATTGGGTTGTTGTTTTAATTTTTATTATGAATTTTGTGGTTTTATATCTTGATTTCATTCTGTGAACCGCCCTGAAACCCCCGAGTATAGGGCGGTATATAAATTCAATAAATAATAAATCCAAGAACAAAAGTGATCCAACTTACCCAATTTCATACATTGTTTTACTCTTCCGGATGGCCTCAGCGAGGCATTTTCCTCCCTCTGTGGTTATTCTGTTTGCTCCTATTCTGCAAAGAAATGCCAAGTGGGTAGGTTTTTGTTTTTTTGTTTTGCCAGAAATCAAGTCAACAAACCCGCTCAATGCCATGGAATTCCTTCAGTGCCATTTTAGCTAGTGTTTTCTTTCTGCACTTCTAGAAAGAAAAACAGATCCACATGTGTTTGCTGTTTCGCTACACCGAAAACACAGTAGAAAGGGGGTGTTAGAAATACATACTTAACATATATGAGGCTTGGACATTCCTCGATGAGTCTTGCAACGTACTTGGCTCCAACGTCAGTAATCTGGTTGTTGTACAAGCTGGGGAGGGGGGTGGAATTAAAAAAAAGGAACTGGTGTTTAGATGTGTAACTTTTTAACAGCTACAAACTGAGTAGGCTTATTATATCTGATGCATGGGATCTGATACAAGCAGGGGGCCGGTCCACTGTCCCTCAGACCTTGTGGGGGGCTGGACTATATTTTGAAAAATAAAATGAACAATTTCCTATGCCCCACAAATAACCCAGAGATGCATTTTAAATAAAAGGACACATTCTACTCGGGTGAATACATGCTGATTCACGGACTGTCCGCGGGCTGGATTTAGAAGGCGATTGGGCCAGATTCGGCCCCCGGGCCTTAGTTTGCCTACCCATGCTATAAAAGGTAAAAGGTAAAGGGACCCCTGACCATTAGGTCCAGTCGTGTCCGACTCTGGGGTTGCGGCGCTCATCTCGCTTTATTGGCCGAGAGCCGGCGTACAGCTTCCGGGTCATGTGGCCAGCATGACAAAGCCGCTTCTGGTGAACCAGAGCAGCGCATGGAAATGCCGTTTACCTTCCCGCCGGAGCGGTTCCTATTTATCTACTTGCACTTTGACATGCTTTCGAACTGCTAGGTGGGCAGGAGCTGGGACCGAGCAATGGGAGCTCACCCCGTCGCAGGGATTCGAACCGCCAACCTTCTGATCAGCAGGCCCTAGGCCAGTGATGGCTAACCTTGACACTCCAGATGTTTTGGGACTACAACTCCCATCATCCCTGACCACTGGTCCTGTTAGCTAGGAATCATGGGAGTTGTAGTTCCAAAACATCTGGTGTGTCAAGGTTAGCCATCACTGCCCTAGGCTCTGTGGTTTAACCCACAGCGCCACCTGGGTCCCTAACCATGCTATAGAAGGGACAATTCATTATAGCAAAATGGGCATCTTGAACAGATAAGCCGAATGAATCCGCCAGCATGGGGCAATGCGGGCCTGCGACATGTGTCAAACTCAGTTTATGTCTACTCCTCAACCCATTAAAATATCGTTGCTTTGCCGTGATGCAATGGTTTTTGTGTTGGCTAGCACCCAGGTGCTTGCTGGATTGATTTGGCGCAAGGCAGAGCCGCACATGAACACACGATGTTCACGAGGCTGCCATCGGACATCGGGACGGGCCCTTAACGTGACAGCTATCCGAGCTCCTCATTCATACGTACCCCAAATAACTCACAATTCTGTACTTGGACATCTCGTCGTAAAGCACTCTGACTCCTTGGTCTGTGATCTGGTTAACACTTAACCTGAAAGAAATAAAAGGGGCAGACGGGAGAAAATAAATGGCTCGTTGAGATACACCGGGGGGGGGGGGGGGAATAGTCAGAGAATCCTCCTTTTAATAGGCACCGAAATGTACGCTTTAGATTTTGTTGCACCATCAAAGAAATAGAACAAAACATACGTTTAGAGAAGATTGGGAAATGTTTATTGAATATATGGGGAGGAGTTGTGTACACTTGAAAACATTGGCAGCCTTAAGATAAATTCAACAGTGAAAATAAGTTTTGATGGATGTAATAATGGAATACTGAATGGTTTAGTTTACCTAAAATATGCAGGGATTTATGATATGCAAAATGAACCATGGAAAGAGAGGAAGGGAAGTCATTGATATTTTAAGGATGTTGAAATGAGTATTCTAAATTGTAAAACAGAAAATTTAATAAAAATGAGAGAGAGAAATAGAACAAAATGCATTGTCTAGGTTAACTCGACAGGTTAAAAATCCAAAAGCAGACTGATATCATCTGCCGTCCTTCAAGCCGATTGGAAGAAGATCCAACCACAGAAGAATGGATAAAAGTATGATAATGGACCGTGCAGAACTGGCAAAATTAACAGAAAAATAAAGATAATCTAGGGAGGGGTGTTTTGTGGAAAAATGGATTTTTAGACTACTTAAAGAAATATTATAGTATGATGAACTCGCGAGCAGGATTGGAGCTACAAGCAAAAGAAGTACTGGTATTTTTCCGTGCTCGAGACATTGTTTTTTGCTAAAAAAAAAAAAAAAGTCCAAAATAGGGGGGTCGTCCTATACATGGAAAAATACGGTCCAGAGCTTCAGCTGCTCATTCCGCTTCTGTTTGGCGGCTGCCAAAAATTTCTTAATTCAGGGTTCAAAAAAATAGTGGTTGTCTCATACACGGGGGTCTCTTAGAGATGGGAAAATATGGCAATTAGATTATATTATTGTGGTTATGATTTGATAGCTAGAAGATAGGGTGCAGCAGAAAGGGGTAAAAAAATGGAAAACAGGGTGGGAAGTAGACAAAAATAAGAGTAAAGATGAAACTGGGTTTTGACTGCATAAACTTAATAAATATGTATTTTTTTTTTTAAAGGAAAGAGAAGAAAGGAAGAGAGCATGTTTGCTTCCCCTCCAACAAACCACGGTTTGTTAGCCCGGCAGTCTTGTACAGTGGTACCTTGGTTTTCAAACGTAATCCGTTCCGGAAGACCGTTCGACTTCCGAAACGTTCGAAAACTGAGGCGCAAAGGGCGGTCTGCAAATTCAATAGAGATAATGGGGGGGGAGGAACTCAGTGGAAGCCGTTCGACTTCCGAGACGCGTTCGAAAACGGAAGCATTTACGTCCGGGTTTTCGGTGTTTGAAATTGGTGTTACCGGTAGTTTGCCTCCAATAGAGACATTTTATGTTGTTCGAGCCAGGAGGAGAGCAGAGAGAATTATCGCAGACCCTTCGCATCCTGGTCATCACCTGTTTGATTTACTTCCATCCGGACGTCGTTACAGGACTTTATACACAAAAACGTGTAGGCACAGGAATAGTTTTTTTCCTTGTGCCATCAAACTGTTGAATTTGTAGTTGTGTGTGGAAGGGAGATCAGTTGGTGGTAGGGGGTTCCTTTGTTGTGCTGTTGTAGCGTGAGGGGAATAGTGTTTTTATGAGGTACGTTTTTCTTACATTGCAATGTAGTTGAAGCAAAATTCCAAGTATGATTGGTACTTGGGCCAATAAATTATTCTTTATTCCTATTCCTTATTCCTTCGACTTCCGAGACGTTCGAAAGCCGAGGTACCACTGTATTAGAGACAGGCTGATGACCCTTAACCTTAACTTAGAATCATAGAATTGGAAGAGACCACAAGGGCCATCCAGTCCAACCCCCTGCCAAGCAGGAAACACCATCAAAGCATTCCTGACAGGTGGCTGTCAAGCCTCTGCTTAAAGACCTCCAAAGACTTGCTGTGCCTGTGAGAATCTATAATTTCATTGTATGGTGTTGTAAAAACAGCACGATGAACTGAAGAAGCTCCCGCGAAACCTGATTATATCCGGGATTCAGGTCTTCAGATCTACTTTCGCTGAGGGACGGCGAGGAGGGCCTATCTGCGATTACCATCACGCATGACCATGTTTTCTTGCCTGACTGTGACCGTTCCCTCACAAAAGACTTTGCGCGTTCAGTAGAGTACCATTTGCAACACATTTGCGTAATTTGATTACGCTAGGACATTATCATTAGCCTCAGTATTATGCCATCAGTTTACTGAGTGTTTACAGGCTTGGATTTGCACGCTGCACCTTAATGTGTTCACTTTAAAATGTTTGATTGAGTAAACTGTTCTCAATATTTATTAGCCAATTTGGTGTTTTGGTTTTGTTTGATCACAATTATTACAACACCTGATACTTTTTTTGTATACTTGGACCCTTAACCGCAGACAAGAAGCCCAGGAACTTACCTGAGTACTGCCAGCCTACTGAAACAAGGCATCAGCTGCTTTACCCCGTAATCATTGATGTTGTTGTTGTCCAAGTCCAGGGCCAGGCGCTTCTGGAAATGATGCATGACGAACGAGATGCTGCTGCAGTCAGCCGAGTAGACGTTGCAGTAGGTAAGCTTGATGTAGTTGGCACCCATGCCCTTGGCCACTCCCATGCCCACCTTCTCGCTCTGAGTCTCGTAGATGCACCTCAACATCCAAACGAAATTGGGCATCACTTGAATCTGCCGGTATTCCTTCAGCCTCGCCCGGCTCAGCCCCTTCAGGTGGGACTTCATGCTTTCAAAGAAATAGGAGAGGAGCACCTTCCTCTTCTTCTTAAGAGACGTGGGGGAAACCAAGTGCTGCAGGAGCTTCTGCTTCGACTTGGACAGCAAGCCGCAGAGGAAGAGGTTGGTGAAGTGGAAGTGCTCGTTGTTCCGGAAAGGGTCCTCTCCCGTTGGGCGGTGCTTCTTCAGCCAAGCGATCGAGAAGCAAGAGCGCAGGGGGGCGGTGTCCAAGGTGGAGCACTCGGCAAAAAAACGGAGCAGTTCCTTGGCGCTCACCTTCTCGGCGGTGACCAGATGCAAAGCGGTGAAGAAGGACTGCAAGGTCAAGTGCAGGAATTCGTAGGAGACTTGGTCTCCGCGGCCACCGTAGTCGGGAACCGCTCTGAGGAAACCCAGCTGAAGCTCCTGCTCCGAGAGGTTGGCGAGGACGTCCTCTTGGTCAAAGACAAAGAGAGATTTCTGCATGGCCGCATGGGCCACTCTGCTCAGCGCAAACAGCGTCTCTTTGTTGGACCGATAGGTCTCCACTTGGCTCCTGTTGTTCTTCTTCAGCAAGCTGGTCTTCTGGATTCGGTTGAGGTGGACTTCGGTCATGAGCAAGAAGATATCGGTCAAGGTCACGGTGAAATCCGGGAGCTCGTGGCTGTCGAAGGCCGAGTGGAAGTGGTCAAAGCATTTGAAGATGATCCAACAGAACAAAGGCACTAAGCAGAGACTGCTCAGATTTGGGTTGGCTTCCAGTTGGTTCAGGACTAAGGTCCTGCACCCTTCATCTTTGAAGAACACTTTCGTGTATTCTTTCAGGTTACTGCTGGAAAACCCTCGGAGATGCACCTTCTTCCGGACAATGTTCCGATGAACTTCTGTCCCTGTCCTGGCCGTCAGGACTTTCTGAGATCCCTTCAGAAGTTTCCCGCTGAGGAGACCCACCAGCAAAGCCAGCGGGTGGATCGATTCAGTGGGGGAGCAGATCTCTGGAACGCTGTTGAGGTCAAAGTCAGAATGGATCTCATCAAAGCCATCGAAGGTGAACAGTACCGTGTGAGGGAACTTCACAATGAAGTCAAAGACCTCTTCAGGGTCCTGGTCTGGGAAACAGTTGTACTTGAACAGGAGGTCTTTCAAACATATGGCTTCGTCCTCTTTGAAACAGCTGAACATCCGGCATCGGAAACGAAAGAAGAATTTGGCCCCTACGTCGAGTTTGCCCTTGGACCAGAGGTTTTGCATCTTTTGCAAGAGAATGGACTTCCCAATCCCTGCATCGCCAAAGATATAGATCGCCTCTCCAGCTTCATTGATCAGGCCAACGTTGACGTCAAGCAAGTCCTCCAAGCGATTCACGTTGCCGAGTTTCTCGTTGTTGTCCTTGATAAACTCCATAATGTTGGAGGAATAAATCTCCTCAAGCAACATGTCCTCCCTCTGGGCGTATGACATGATGAACTTTGTGTCTCGGCCCAATTCATCTTTAAGTTTCTGACGGTACCTGCTAACTAAAGGTAGCATTGGTTATGGTGAAGAGAAATTCCAGCACAGGGGAGCCAACATGAAGAGGGACTTCATACAAAACCATTACCAAAAAGAAAAGAAAAGAAAAGAAAAAAGCAGAGAGCCAGCGTGGGGTAGTGGTTAGTGTTAGGAAATACCCCGCCTGGGGCAGTTTGTGAGACTGCCCCAAAGCCAGAGCAAAACCGTGTGCGCACATCCCCGGCTACAGGGAGTCCGGTGGCGCAGTCATATGTGATTGTTCCCAGTATGAAGAACAACACACACAAGCCATTACTAAAGCTAAACTATTTATTGTAGGAATAGTGAAGAGAGAATCCCTGCTTCCAGCTCAATAAGACAGAGCTGCCATAAAGCCGTCTGTCCGGCATCGAGGTCCAGCCAAAAGAGTGAGCACAAAGGCTAGGATTACAATAGTACAGTAAAACATAAACATTCCATGTAGGGAAAGATAAGGCAGCTTTCTCACGGTTTAGTGAGACAGGCAATAGTCAGACCGGCCTTGCTGCAGCTGTTGCCGCTCGGCTTGGACAAAAATCATAACAGTTAGATGACGGACTAGGACCTGGGAGATCAGGGTTTGAATCTCCACTCAGCCATAAAGCTCACTGTGTGACCTAGGGCCAGTCACTCACTCTCTGCCTAACCTACCTTAGTAATGCAAAGGGGGAGAATTGTGTATCTTGAGCTCTTTGGAAAAAAGTTGGGATATAAATGTAACAACCACCACAACTGTGCTGGATTCTAGGGTCTGGGCTTATGTTTGCCTACAGCAAAGTCACCTCTGACCCTGAGAGCACTTTCAAAGTAGTTCGTTTTATGCCATGCGGGTCTGCTGTTCAAAGAAGTGATTTTGTTTTTGCACATTTTAGCTCCCTAAAGTCCCCCCCCCCCCCCGCCGTTCTGTTTAATTAGTGAACCTTCTATGGACTGTTTTGGGGGGTATTTTAAGTTCACAGCACCTCCTTCTCAGTTTTGTCTACCGGTGGCTTCTGACACCAGAAATGTGCAGCAAGCCTTTGTTACAACATACACGATATATTTGAAACAAAATAAAAACATTCCTTCCAGTAGCACCTTAGAGACCAACTAAGTTTGTTCTTGGTATGCATGCACACGAAAGCTCATACCAAGAACAAACTTAGTTGGTCTCTAAGGTGCTACTGGAAGGAATTTTTTTATTTTGTTTTGACTATGACAGACCAACACGGCTATCTACCTGTAACTGGATATATTTGAAGTATGAGATCGGCTTTCCCCAACCTGGTGCCTTCCAGGGATTTTGGTCTTCAGCTTCCATCGGTCCCAAGCAGGACAGCCAGACTGGTTGGGACTGATAGGAGTTGTGATCCAACAACCTCTTAGTGGAGGCGCAGGTCAATTCTGTGTCCAGGGCAGCTGTCTACCAGCTCCATCTGGTACACAGGCTGAGACCCTCCCTGCCCGCAGACTGTCTCGCCAGAGTGGTGCATGCTCTGGTTATCTCCCGCTTGGACTACTGCAATGCTCTCTACGTGGGGCTACCTTTGAAGCTGACCCGGAAACTACAACTAATCCAGAATGCGGCAGCTAGACTGGTGACTGGGAGCGGCCGCCGAGACCACATAACACTGGTCCTGAAAGACCTACATTGGCTCCCAGTACGTTTCCGAGCACAATTCAAAATGTTGGTCCTGACCTTTAAAGCCTTAAACGGACTCAGCCCAGTATACCTGAAGGAGCGTCTCCACCCCCATCGTTCAACCCGGACACTGAGGTCCAGCGCCAAGGGCCTTCTGGCAGTTCCCTCCCTGCGAGAAGTGAGGTTGCAGGGACCCAGGCAGAGGGCATTCTCGGTGGTGGCATCCACCCTGTGGAATGCCCTCCCATCAGATGTCAAGGAAATAAACAACGATCTTATTTTTAGAAGCCATCTGAAGGCAACCCTGTTTATCTTTTTATCTTTATCTTTATATCTTTATTGTCATTGTACAAGTACAACGAAATTGGATTTAAAATAATAATAATTTAGGGAAGTTTTTAACGTTTGATGTTTTATCCTGTTTTTAATATTCTGTCAGGAGCCACCCAGAGTAGCTGGGGAAACCCAGTCAGATGGGTGGGGTATAAATAATAAGTTATATTATTATTATTATTTGGAGGAGTGGGTTGGAGGAGGCTGCATTAGATGCTCTGCTAGAGCTCCTATGATTCATGCACAGAGGAACAAGCCACCAGCTTCAGGCTGGGTAAATGCAAAAAGCAGGACGCAATCTGCACATGTAGGGTCTCTCTCCAGTCCATTTAAGGGACGCATGCCCTGAGAAAACCACCCTGTTAACCTTTATTATTTATTTCTCCTGGAAAAAGCGTTTCACCAACATTAAAGCAATGAATGATGGGATTACCCAGGCAAGCTTTTTCTATAGGGAATGAAAGTCTTCCAAAAGTGGGCATCCTACCTGGGTCGGTATTTTCAACGGGCTTATTACCAACGACCTCTGAAGGGCGAAACCCGATCTCTTCTAGCCACGGTTGCAGCTCATAATAAGCATCTGCAACTTGCTGCAGGATATAGACGCAATATTCCGCGACTTCTTCTCCTTTGCTCTGCGCGAGATCCAAAATTTTGCGGACCTGCGGAAAGATCACACGAGGCGTCAGAGATCTACAGAGGCAGCGGATTAATAGCTACTCTCAAGCGCTCTAGAGTCAATCACTGTTGCAGGGCAACATCATCTGCCTTCCTCTTTGCAGAACCAATAACAACATCCCAGTGATGCATTTTTTCCTGCATGCATGGTTTTTAACGGAGATGCGGCTACACCGCCACATCGTGCTAAATTCCATTCGCACCAGTTGCAGGTAGAGGGACACAAACTGGCGCAACCTAAAATGTGACCCTTCTCAGATAAGGAAAACTCTTAATCTCAGGGTTGTGGGTTCGAGCCCCCAATTGGGCAAAAGGATACCTGCATTGCAGGGGGTTGAACTAGATGACCTTCATAGTCCCTTACAACTCTATGATCATGCAAAGGGAAGGATGTGCTGTCTGAATGCAACCTGAGTGTCTTCTCAGTTTTATGGTTTAGGGACCCCACAACGTCATTCTTGTGACATGCTAAAACGACCCTCCAGATGTCTTTGCACAAATGTCGACCCAACTACCACCATACAAGCAAACACGCCAAACTCTTAATCCCAAGAATACGATTAAGCTAATCTGCTCCCCAAATGCGCAGACTTTCAGAGAAACCGTAGTTAGATTCGGCAACGGCCCACCTGTCTCGCCACATCGGTTTGAACACCAGCTAAAGGGCATAAATGCAAAATAAAAAAAATCCTTCCAATAGCACCTTAGAGACTAACTAAGTTTGTTCTTGGTATGAGCTTTCGTGTGCATCCACACTTCTTCAGATACACTGAAACAGAAGTCACCAGACCCTTATATATAGTGAGAGGGTGGGGAGGGGTATTACTCAGAAGGGTGGTGGGAATGGGTGATTGGCCGATAGCTGAGGTAAACCTGTTGACGACTGTTAACGACTGCAATTGGTCTTACAGGAAAAAGCAATGGGTGAGATGGCTAAAAATAGCTTTATCATGTATAAAGAGAGAAGAATCTAATGTCTCTATTCAGACCAGGTCTCTCCATGGTTTTAAGTTTGGTAAAGGTAAAGGTAAAGGGACCCCTGACCATCAGGTCCAGTCGTGTCCGACTCTGGGGTTGCGCGCTCATCTCGCTCTATAGGCCGAGGGAGCTGGCGTTTGTCCGAAGACAGCCTCCGGGTCATGTGGCCAGCATGACAAAGCTGCTTCTGGCGAACCAGAGCAGCGCACGGAAACGCCGTTTACCTTCCCGCTGGAGCGGTCCCTATTTATCTACTTGCACTTTAACGTGCTTTCGAACTGCTAGGTGGGCAGGAGCTGGGACCGAACAACAGGAGCTCACCCCGTCGCAGGGATTCAAACCGCTGACCTTCTGATCAGCAAGCCTGTAGTTTAACCCACAGTTTGGTAATCAGTTGCAATTCAGCAACTTCTCTTTCCAGTCTATTTCTGAAATTCTTTTGTAAGAAGACAGCTACTTTGAGATCTTGTATTGAATGTCCTGGAAGATTGAAGTGTTCTCCTACTAGTTTCTCTGTCTTGTGATTCCTGATGTCAGATTTATGTCCATTTATCCTTTGGCGTAGGGTTTGGCCTGTTTGTCCAATATAGAGAGCTGAAGGGCACTGTTGGCATTTGATGGCATACACAATGTTAGAAGATGAGAAGTTAAATAGTCCTGCACATGAAAGCTCATACCAATAACAAACTTAGTTGGTCTCTAAGGTGCTACTGGAAGGATTTTTTTTATTTTGTTTCGACTACGGCAGACCAGCACGGCTACCTACCTGTAACTAGAACTATGGAAGGCATGAATGCATTTCCACAAACACAGCAGGAGTCATTTCGGGCCTCGAGAATCGGGCACCCTGAAGAATCTCTGAACACACAAAACATCCTGACCGACCGCAGTGAGGGAATGAAATTTCAAACGTTGACTAACTGGTTCCTTAAGCCCATCAGCCAGAGGCTGCAGAAAACTAACAATTATTAACTGGAGAAACAGAATTAACTCCCGAGGCTGGAGGAAGGGTCAGTTATGGCCAGAACTACAGGTTTTCTCTCCCTTACTGTTTAGGGAAAAAAACCCCACATCTTTAGTCTTACTGGGATGTTGGCAGGATGAGACTATTATTCACATGGGCTATGGCTCTGTCAATTAGGACAAATGAGCCCAGAACCACAACAGTGAGCAGTCCTCAGTCCACATGAATACAAGCCTATCTCACTTTTTGTATTGATCTTAGTATGGTGTAGGGACACGGGTGGCGCTGTGCTCTAAACCACTGAGCCTAGGGCTTGCCGATCAGAAGGTCAGCGGTTCGAATCCCTGCGACGGGGTGAGCTCCCGTTGCTCAGTCCCTGCTCCTGCCCACCTACCGTCTTTCCCCCTTTTTAAGACACCGTCTTATAATTTTTTTTCCTCAAAAAAACAGTGTGGCTTATTTTTGGGGGGATGTCTTATTTTTATTACGTCAGTATGGTACGGTACAGCCTCCCCCTGCGCGCTGAGCAGGCGGCGCAGAACTCTGCAAGAGGCGCATTTCCCCCTGCGCCTCTCGCTGGTTCGCTGGCTCCCTGCACACGGGGAACAGGCGGGGCAGGAAGAGGCGTCTTTTCCCCCCCCTGCGCCTCTCCCTGCGCGCTAAGCAGGCGGGGCAGAACTCCGCAAAAGGCGCATTCCCCCCCTGTGCCTCTCACTGGTTCGCTGGCTCCCTGCGCACGCAGGTGGGGCTGAGGAGGCGACAGGAACAATGGCGGCACCACGGTTTACTTTTGGGGTATGTCTTACTTCTCACAAAGATAAAAAAACCCTGCCATGGCTTACTTTATGACTACGTATTAAAAAAGGGGAAACAGGGTAGCAGTTCGAAAGCACATCAAAGTGCAAGTAGATAAATAGGTAGCGCTCCGGTGGGAAGGTAAACGGCGTTTCCGTGTGCTGCTCTGGTTCGCCAGAAGCGGCTTTGTCATGCTGGCCACATGACCCGGAAGCTGTACACCGGCTCCTTCGGCCAAAAAAGCGAGATGAGCGCCGCAACCCAAGAGTCGTCCGCGACTGGACCTAACGGTCAGGGGTCCCTTTACCTTTAGTATGGTGTACTGCAGAGGCGAGGAAGCTTTTTTGGCTCCACGGGCCAGATCTTTATCAGGATTGGTCTTGCGGGCAAAATCTGCTGTGCCACATGATGTCACTGTGAGGCCATGTGATTGTCAGGTCGACTGCCCCGCCCACCTGTCAGAATCCCTTGTGGGCTTCCCAGGTGCTCAGCCGCCACTGGGGGAAGTCAGACGGAAGCAAGCATCCTTTCTTTTGCTTCACGGGGGATAGACAAAGGGGAGACGTTCCTTCCAATGAAGCAGAAGTTGACGGCAGAGAAGTGGGAACAAAGCGAGAGAAGGAAGCCTTTGCAGTCGCCCCCCTGTTTTTCCACCCTGCAATGTCAGAGGTGCGAAGGGGAAATGCTGGGAGGAGTGCAGAGGGCTTGAAAAGAGCAGGGGGCCGGTCCACTGTCCCTGAGACCTTGTGGGGGGCCGGACTATATTTTGCAAAAAAAAATATGAATGAATTCCTATGCCCCACAAATAACCCAGAGATGCATTTTAAATAAAAGCACACCTTCTACTCATGTAAAAACACCAGGCAGGCCCCACAAATAACCCAGAGATGCATTTTAAATAAAAGGACACATTCTACTCATGTAAAAACACCAGGCAGGCCCCACAAATAACCCAGAGATGCATTTTAAACAAAAGGACACATTCTACTCATGTAAAATCACACTGATTCCTGGACCGTCCGCAGGCCGGATTTAGAAGGCGATTGGCCTCATCCGGCCCCCGGGCCTTAGTTTGCCTGCCCATGGTCTAACCTCTCTGCTGGCAAATCAGAACGAACGCTCACAGAATAGTCAACCTCCTCTAACCTCCTTGCCAACGAATCTGAATACAAGTCTGAAATGGATGCATTTACCTTGTCCGCTTGCGTAGGATACTGCGCTGCGATCTCCGCATCCTCGGTGGAGAAATATTCATTCTTGATCAAGTTGTCAATCAAACACTGGGTATTACGGACTTTGCCAACCAGCAGCTCTCGGTGCACTTTCAGCAAATTAACGAAGGACGGGGGACGGGCCGCCGAAGGGCCTTGTGGAAGAATCTCTCCATCACCAGGCGGCTGAGCTTCCATCGTGATGAGAGTGAGAGGCCGCTTCTTCCAAACTCATCTTTGGAAAGCTGCAGAGGTGCGATGTAAAGTTGCCCCAGCCGGCGGCTCCACGCAAGAGGAATGATTCTGCTCGGCCTTGCTGGATCTGCAAAGAGAGGAGCACGCAAACATCCATTAAGTCGTCAGGCAACTCTGAGGAAATGTCACAGATTCACACACGCTAATTGGAAATTGTGATGCCAATAAAAGGTTTGATGATGATATTCATTAAATAGTCCCCCCATTTGAGAGTCTGCATTATTATTCACACACACACAAACCCTGCTGCAGCCCCCCTTCACTTCAACCAGCAATGTGCATGCACACAAAAGCTCATACAGTACCAAGAACAAACTTAAAAAGGTAAAGGGATCCCTGACCATTGGCAAGCCTATAACCCTCCTCTCCCACAGCACAATTAAAAGGACATTGGATGGCAATCAGCCAAAGGTCTGGTTGGAGAGGAACGTTTTCGCCTCGTAACCATATGTGTATAATGAAGGCGCCAGGCGAACTTCCCTGGGGAGAGCATTTCACAAACGGGGAGCCACTGCAGAGAAGGCCCTGCTCTCGTGTTGCCTCCCTCCGCACCTCTTGAGGAGGAGGCACACAAAGAAGGAGCTCAGAAGATGATCTCAGGGTCCAGGTAGATTCATATGGAAAGAGGCGGTCCTTGAGGTGCTGCGGTCCTGAGCCGTTTAAGACTTTATAGGTCAAAACCAGCACTTTGAATTGGGCCCGGAAACTAATTGGCAGCCAGTGCAGTCAGACCAGGATCGGTGTAAGATGCTCAAACCGTCTTGCTCCAGTTTGGCCGCCCAGTTCTGCACTAGCTGAAGTTTCCAAGCCATCTTCAGAGGCAGCCCTACGTATCACCCACTGCAGTAATCTAACCTAGAGCAGTGTTTCTCAACCTTTTCTGGGCAACGGAACACCTGTCTGCATGAAAAAAATCTCGCGGCACAGCACCCACAAAATGGCGGCGGCTCATGGGGGGGGGTAGTAAGGAAGAGGAGGATCGGGGGCCGAAGCAGAAGTGTCCCGGCAGCACCTACCCATGCCGTATTTTTCATCCTCCACCGGGGTCCACATGCTGCCGCCTCCGCCGGGTGTGCTCCTGCAGCCGGCTGCCCCCTGCCAGAGCAGCGGCGCTCCGGAGCTGCGGTGCTCATGGGCGAGCGGAGGCGGCTTCTCCTGGTGTGCCCAACAGGGCTGCCCCCTGCCAGAGCGGCGGCGCTCCGGAGCCGCGGTGCTCATGGGCGAGCGGAGGCGGCTTCTCCTGGTGTGCCCAACAGAAAAATGGCGGCGGCTACCGGCAGCCCTTGCGTCTCCTTCCTCTGTCTTCCTATTGGTCCCTGGCAACCAATCGGAATCGGAGGGGAGCTCCAAGCTGGCGCATGCGCGGTAGGTCGGCGGTGGGTTTCTGCGCTTCTGCGGCTGCAGTGGGGTCCCGAACCACGGTTTTCTCGCGGCACAGCAGCCGGTGTCTCATGGCACACTTGTGTGCCGCGGCACACCGGTTGAAAAACGCTGACCTAGAGGTTACCCAGAGGATTCTGACCGCCCCACACGTTGGAAGGCACAAATAGCACCGACAGCAGGAGTGTGTGTGGCCGTCCAGATGGTGTCATAGGGACGAATCGTCACGAATGCACAAGAAAAAGGATGTCTGGAGGCAGCCACATCTTTGGCTCGGGCCACTGGTTCATGTCTTTGGTGTGGGCCAAAGCTCAGCAGTAGAGACTGCAAGCAGAAGGTACCGAGTTCAATTCCTGGCATCTGCAGGTTGGCCTGGGAAGAAGGATGACTGCCCGAGACCCTGGAGAGTTTCTGCCTTTCTGAGATCAATAGGCCAATGGTGCAACTCAGCAGAAAGCCACTTCCTTTATTTCTCAAGAGGGCTGAGATCCCGGAAAGTATCTTCCCCCGCACGCAAACTCACACATCCAAGGCATGCGCTTGCGACATCGTTTGGAAGTAACCCAGCTAATGAATTACCAGCACACACGCTCTCTCTGCAAAAGCACCCAGGTGATTCAGCCTCGCATAAAAAGTCCTCTGTTGCTTAGCTAGAGCAGAATTTTCGGCACGAAACATCGGCTAATATGGTCGACTGACAATTGACCGGTACATAGATTAGCATCAGTACAATATATCTAAATAGCAGCCTGATGACATGAAGCTCCCATAATATTTATTTAAACCCAGTGCTGTGCCTAACATGTAAAGATTTGAGAATTGTACTTTCGAAGGCATATTATGCATACTTCTGAAAGGCTTTTTATCTATTTGAAAATCACTCCCAAATTATTGTTTTTCTAGCCACTCTTGAGAATTACAGGCAACAGTTGTTGGTTTTTTAAAAAATCAGATTCAAAACCTGAAAACATATTTGTGTTTCTATAGTTATAATCTCTGAGATAAGGAAGGTGATATTAAAAGAAATGCACTCTTGCATATATGTAAAAGCAGGCATAATGATACTTTAAAGAGATGAAGCGTATCTATTACAGATGTGTTTGCAGGCCTGGGCTCTTTTGGGACGAAGAGTGGGATATAAATACATAAAGAGATAAATAAAAATGAATACAGTTAATTCTAAATGCAGGATCGATGCCTCGATACCATTATGAACTCAAATAATCATTAATGGTAAGTCAAATGGGTGTCTGGAGGGGCGCTTGATAAACACACACGTGTTGAATGGAAGTAAATTCGCTTTTCACTTTGGAATAATTTTTTTAGGCACTTTTGAAAAGAGGAAGTCTCTGCACTGAAAGCTTTCAAATAAATAAAATTATTTCCGAGTGGTGAACAGGAAATCTTTCCTGGCAAAGGGATAGGTTAAAATGGTAGGTTCTTCGAGTGATAAGAATTCACGGTTGAAATCCTTCCATTTGTTGTTGTTGTTGTTGTTGTTGTTGAGTTGTGTCCGACTCATCGTGAGCCCATGGAGCAGAGCACACCAGGTACTCCTGTCTTCCACTGCCTCCCGCAATTTGGTCAGACTCATGTTGGTAGCTTCGAGAACGCTGTCCAACCATCTCGTCCTCAGTCATCCACTTCTCCTTGTGCCCTCCATCTTTCCCAACATCAGGGTCTTTTCCAGGGAGTCTTCTCTTCTCATGAGGTGGCCAAAGTATTGGAGCCTCAGCTTCAGGATCTGTCCTTCCAGTGAGCACTCCGGGCTGATTTCCTTCAGAATGGATAGGTTTGATCTTCTTGCAGTCCATGGGACTCTCAAGAGTCTCCTCCAGCACCATAATTCAAAAGCATCAATTCTTGGCTTGAGCTTCTGGCTAAAAGGTGGCTGACATGTTTGAGCTGCAAGGATTGCTCAACACAAGGATGTCACAAATTCCTGAGACAAGGGTGTGTCTCTCCCTGGAGAAACTAGAAACTCTGGGACTGCAGTTCAGGAGCATGGCTGAAATCCAGAGGACAATAAACAAACCAAAAAACAAGCAAACAAACAAATCCAGGTGTTACTACTTATGCTAATGCAACTATTAAAAAAACCGGACCTATTACACCTGTTAATGATTTTCCTACAACTGGATAAAATCTAGGGGTGATACACAATGTAGCAGATCTATTGAATTCAATGGATCTGAATGCTGGAGAGAGAAAAATAAAAAACTAGATTAACGGGGTGGGGAAGTCAGGCATGAAAAATTGCTCAATATCTCAGATATTTTCTCAGCTATGTGCAGAACTGAACACATAAAATCCCAGATGTTTTCCCAGTTTCCTGGTGAAAACCTTATTCCCTCCCCCACACACCTTCCTATACCTGTACAGCATTAGTGAAAGGTCATGTACCACCTGTTAAGATTTCCTCCCCAAGGATGGCAAAGGCGGATTAACAATTTAAACTTCAAAAAGCAATTCTGATCCAGATGCTGGCTGGGAAATATCTCTGCTTAGAAGGCTTCTTGGAAGAGAGAAGTCTTCAATAGGTGTGGAGAAAACAACAATGTTCATGCAGAGGGAATTCCAAAGGGTAGGTGCCGCAAGAAACCGATTTTGGGGCAGGGCACACCTCCCGATAAGGGGGCATCTGCAAGGGGGTTATCTTAGGTATCCGGGTCCCAAGCTGTATAGGGCTTTGCACAACAAAACCAGATAGATAATAGATAATTTATTTATTGTCATTGCACAAGTACAAGCACAATGCTATACAAGTGCTGGTTACAGCATTTAAGATGGTTATAGCTCTTGGGTAGAAACTGTTCTTCAACCAGATAATATGACCTTGGGAGAGCTATGATGGGTGTATGTGTGTGTATGTGTCGTTTTCCTTGGTGTGTGTGTGTTTTGTGCTGCTTTTTGTTTTGTTTTTTCTTTCTTTCTGTTTTTACGGGGGGGGGGGCATGCAATTTCATTGCACTTGTATAGCGTTGTGCTTGTACTTGTGCAATGACAATAAATTATCTTATCTTATTATCTTATCTTGATCTAATTGTTCTATATCTTCTACCCGAAGGCAGTGGTGCAAAGAGACTATATCCTGGATGAGATGGATCCTTTAAAATATTGTTTACCTTTTTAAGGCAACGGGAACTGTATAGTTCTTCCAGAGATGGGAGAGAATGACCAATAATATTTTGGGCTGTGGTTATGACCTTCTGAAGTATCTTCTTCTCCCTGGCTGTGCAGCTGGAGAACCAAGCACAAATACAGTATATAAGAATGCTCTCTATGGAGTCTCGGTAGAAGGACACCAGCAGTCTCTCACTCAGATCGTTCTTCTTTAAAAGTCTGAGGAAATAAATTCTCTGCTGGGCCTTCTTTACCAGAGCAGTAGTATTTGCGCTCCAAGTCATACCCTGCTCTATAATCACTCCCAAAAACTTGAATACAGCCACCCTCTCCACCTAGTCCCCGCCGATATGCAGGGGCTGAATATCCACCTTTCCCCCCCTATAATCCATAACCAGTTCCTTGGTCTTGGCAGTATTAAGAGCCAGATTGTTATCTCTATACCAAGCACAAAACCAGCACCTCGAAATCAGCCTACGTTCACTGCCAGTGAGAGAAATTATTTCTGTCTTGCCAGAGTGGTGCATGCTCTGGTTATCTCCCGCTTGGACTACTGTAATGCGCTCTACGTGGGGCTACCTTTGAAGGTGGCCCGGAAAGTACAATTAATCCAGAATGCGGTAGCCAGACTGGTGACTGGGAGTGGCCACCGAGACCATATAACACCGGTCCTGAAAGACCTACATTGGCTCCCAGAATGTTTCCGAGCACAATTCAAAGCGTTGGTGCTGACTTTTAAAGCCCAAAATGGCTCAGCCCAGGATACCTGAAGGAGCGTCTCCACCCCCATCGTTCAGCCCGGACACTGAGGTCTAGCACAGAGGGCCTTCTGGCGGTTCCCTCCCTGCGAGACGTGAGGTTGCAGGGAACCAGGCAGAAGGCCTTCTTGGTGGTGGCACCCACCCTGTGGAACGCCCTCCCATCAGATGTCAAGGAGATAAAGAACTATCTGACTTTTAGAAGACACCTGAAGGCAGCCAAGTGTTTTGGACTACAAGGGGCTGATGGGAACTATAGTTCAAAACGCCTGCCAGCCCCCAGTTTGGGAAAGGCTGGCATAGACCAGACTGTAACTCAGGTCCCCAGCTTGACCTCGTGTGTTCATACGATGGAAGTCCAATACTCTTATATTTTACAGCACACAGGATCTGCAAAATATCTTTCAAAAATAAGGGTGCAGACCAGGCTTCCTGCACCCAGCACTCGCTCATGTTGCCCATGCAAATCTTGGGACATTTCGCACCGAAAGCAAATTAATAATTATAGTATTTTTAAATCAAAGGCACATATCTCCTTTCGACCGGCGAGTCGTCACTCTCTCTTCTATTCAATAGGCTGTGAATGGGAAGCAGGGCAGAAGTCTCTGGAGTCAGGCACCCAAAACAATGCCATCACAATTCTTTTCGGGGAAGAGGCTAGTCCTCATGATCTCAACTCTCTCGTTTTATTTATACGCCTGTTAATTTTTTAGGCACAGGCCCAAGCCGTTTACATGAAACGGTAAAAAAATATTCGTTGAAAAATAGCAGTAATCACAGACCACGGTAGACACAGTAATAAAATGGCTGAAATAGAAATGAAGTACGATTTTAAATCTACAGATTTTGAAAAAAAGTGGGGCATAATAACACCACATGTTGTGGATAGGCTTGCCTGAACAACAACAAAGTTTTTGGCAGGTCCTGAAAGCAGCAGAATGAAGGCACATGTTTGCTCTCGGCTGCTGCCAATGCGAAGGCGTTTCTAACCACAATCCACTTGCTTTCTCCGCTGGGGGCCTCTGCCAATTAACGCCCCACCCACCAATATTCTCCATGCCCATTCCCAAAACAGGGCCTCTGCCACCCATTCCCAGCAGTTCAGCCGTCCAAAAGCAGCACCCAAGGAGACCCCTGCTTCTTAGCCGGGACCCACAAATGGCCTTCAGTTGTGCAGCATTTCAGTGTTTTTAGGTGGCATGCAATGATGTGCTCTCTCTCTCTCTAGGATTTCTGCCTCTCTCTTTTAACAAGGAATCCTAGTTTTGCACAGTTGGAAGGTAAGCCCCCCCCCCCCGGTCATCTACTCCAACCCATTGCAATGCAGCAAACAAACACACAGGTTTTTTTAAAAAAATTAAAAATAAACAAACAAATAAACAAACTTGAATCCTCAGGCACGATCCTCCAATTCTAGGATGGAGTAGGGAAGGTCTCTTGATCCGGAGGATGCTGGACTCAAGGGGGGGGGGAGAATACCCACCCCCAGCATCAGCTCCGCCCCATGGCCGGCTTCAGAAGCGCGTTTCTGCCGGGCTCGACTTGGCCATCCCTGCCCGCAGCTTGCAGGATGCTGGACTCGCCCGCGACTCTGTTTCCTAGTGGGGAGAGACCCTCTCTCCCCCCCCCCCAAATCCTGGCCTTTTTCAGGGGTGGGGTGGATCTCTCGCCCTCCTCTCTGGCTGCTCTCCAGCCCCACACGCCTGCCGCCTCCTCGGTCGAAAACTTTCCAACTGAGCGCCGGAAACGTACCCGCGGCTGGATCATGGGAGAAAGCGGGAGGCGGAGAAAGGAAAAGTGAAAGTGCGGGGAGGGGAAAGGAGACGGGCGCCTCCCCCGCGCGGCTCGCCGAAAGCGAGAGCGGGCGCTGCGGGGGCGACTTCTCCTGCCGCCCCCTCCCCGGGATCCCCAGCCGATCGCGCCGGAGCCCGGACAAGGGGACGCGGCAAGGCGGCTCCCTCCGCTGGAAAGTGCGTTTTGGGCAACCCGAAGGCGGGAGCGGAACGGGATCTGGACTGGAGAGCAAAGGATTCCTGTTCCTTGTGTCCCGAACGGAGCAAGATCTCCCGGGCTGCATCACGGGATCCCGGGAGATCTTTGACCCTCCCGATTAGGGGGGCTGGTATTCGACGGTTGGGCCAATTTGCCCTGCACAGAATCGCAGGTTTGGCCACGAGGAGCATCATCAGGGATGATGATGGGCATTGTAGTCCCCAAAACAGCTGCTTTTGGACTACAATCTTCCCTAACTAGCAGGACCAGTGGTCAGGGATGATGGGAATTGTAGTCCCAAAAACCGCTGGATACCCAAATTTGGGGAACACTGATCTAGTCCAGCCTCCTGGCATGCAAGCATCTTTCACCCAACATGGGGCTTGAACTGAACTACGCAGAGGATCTTGGAAAGATCTCTCATAAATTAAAAGCATCTCAAGGGCAGAGCTCGAATGACCCAGAATTTGTTAAAAAAGCTTTCTCATGCACAGGCCCTTGCAGAGCCAGGCAGAGGCCCGGGCCAGGCAGATAATGTGGCCCCTTTAGCAGAGGCCCAACAGCAGAGGCCCGGGCCAGGTAGATAATGTGGCCCAGGTAGATAATGTGGCGTGGTTTAAATTTTTGGCAAACAAGATTTCAAACAAAAACTCACCAACTTTTAACAGCATGAAAAACATGGTCCACCATCACAAACACTTGACTTGACCTTACTTGCTTACAGAGGGCGTATTCACAATCCCTCACCTCTCCAACACAACCAGAGGGCGCTATTAGCAGGTTGAAACACACCACCCTCCCACCCTTCGAGTTTTCTGTCTCCCCCCCCCCCTGATTTTTTACTTTCACCTCAGGTGAGCAATTGTGAATATGCTGACTGAGGCCCCCTTTGGAATCGGAGGCCCGGGCCAAGTGGCCCATATGGCCTCCCCTCTGTCTTGGCCTGCTCATACAGCTATTGAAGCGCATGGTGACTCCGTGTGCCAGAGGTATATGCAAATGTCTGGCTCATTTAGGACTAGTTGGAACCTTTAGTCACAGAAATGATGAACCACACCGGTGCAGAATACTTTTGTTTTTACGAATCTTTATTTGTAAAGGGAATCTTGCTATGATTTAATACTTCGTTATCCCTTTGCGCTGTGAACTTTTGCCCTTCCACGCCGTTACATTTTACGGTATAAATAAAAAGTGAAAGAGTACTTATCACGTTCAAGTGTTCATTTAAAAAGGAAAAAACCAGTTCAAATATATATTTATAGATTTGTCCAATTAAGGCCACCTTTTTGTGGATGAAACATTTTACATCAAGCTTGGATTGACTGCAGTGTGCGCTCCTACTGAACGACGCTGTATCTTTCAGGTTCTTTTTTCCTTTCCCAAACTCAACGTCTTGGTTATGCACAATGCTACCGGTGCGCTCACATCAACATGTTTGATGTGACAAGATGGGGGGAGTTCAAATATCTTCATGGGGTAATTAAAATAGTGGGAAATGTACGAGGCCAGAAACAACTCTTCTCCCCCTACTCCAAAATAAATTAGTTCAAAATCTCCATGGTGAAACGGGTGGGTTTTTGGGAAACCAGCTTTTTTTATTATAAAAATAAATAAAAGAGGGGGGGGGTGGAGATGCAATAAAGACAGCGCCAGCTCTGTGTGGTATTTTTGATGATAGACGGAGCTGGTATGCAGACACCCTCATCAATTAAAGCAAATTGTGTGATCCGTCATCAGTCTGGCTTTGTAGTGTTTACCATGGAGATAGAAAACAAAGCAAAAAACCAATCTGGAATAAATACAGTTAATATTGTAGCTGTGTATTAGAAGTATAACTTAATCAAGGACCACCTTAAATGTCATTTCTTAATCAAGGATGCACCCAAGAGCTTTTTGTTCTCATTTTTGGATGCAATCCTACACCATCCTAGGAGGAAGTACCATTGAATTCAATGGGGCTCACAACTGAGCAGACATGCATAGGATTTAACAAAATAGAGGTACTCAAATAAAACGTTGATCAAGAGAAACCAAAGCAGGTGATTCTAAAACGTTTCTTTATTATTTCATTCTCTCATTTTCGCCGAGGGCAGCTTCAATTTCATCAAAAACCGGCACAGGTCCTGCATAGTCATTCGTCTGTATAGAGTCTAATTTCTTCTGGTAGTCCACTGGCAAACCATTCTGCTTTGCACCCATACAAATAACCTACGAAGAACCACATTAAATGGGGATTTAAAGCGACAGTATTATTTATGTATGCCACTACTGCAGTCTGTTTTTTGTTGGCCCAAAAATGGAAAACGATCGAGGTCCCAACTAAAGATGAATGGCAACTTAAGCTGATGGAATATGCTCAGCTTGCGGACCTAACATATAGAATAAGAGAAGAAGAAGAACCTAGGTTTAAACATTGGAAAATGTTTATTGAATATATGGGGGGAAATTGTGTACACTTGAAAAGGTTGGCAGCATTAAGATAAATTCAGAAGTAAATAAGTTTTAATGGATGTAATAATGGAATACTGAATGGTTTAGTTTATGTAAAATATGCTGGGATTTATGATATGCAAAATGAACCATGGAAAGAGTAGAAGGGAAGTCACTGATATTTTTAGGATGTTTAAATGAGTATTCTAAATTGTAAAACAGAAAATGTAATAAAATTTATATTAAAAAAAATAAAGCGGCAGTGTTTGATTCCATAAGCCATATCCACACAAATAACCCGGGAAAGGGATGATGAGAATACGTTAGCGCTGGTTCACACATACCCGCATAAAACTCCATTTCTGTGTACTGGATGATTGGCAGGTGAGTGTGTAATTTGATTCAAACGGGCAGGTGATGGGTGGGCATTCAACTCAGTTTCACTCGGAATAGATCCAGTGATCTATTCAACCGAATGAAAATCAGTTGTACAACATCCAATCAAAACATTTCCCTGGCGGTTTAAGATCAAGCCCATTCACACTTACAAACCACAACCTGACGCGGGAGGATATGCCTATCGCCACGTCAAGAGGACCGTCAGGAAAGGACTGGGCGAGCTCACACCCGTTTTTCCCAGTTGCTTCCTTTCCCTGCAGCACTTCCCAGACTTTCCCTGAGGATCCACGGATCCCAGGAGAGGCTTTTTAAAGGGCACCGGAGGGGCTGTTTACATCTTCAGAATCTGGTTCTAGTTAAAGGTAAAGGGACCCCTGACAGTTAAGTCCAGTCGCGGACGACTCTGAGGTTGCAGCGCTCATCTCGCTTTACTGGCCGAGGGAGCCGGCGTTTGTCCGCAGACAGCTTCCGGGTCATGTGGCCAGCATGACTAACCCGCTTCTGGCGAGCAGCGCACGGAAACGCCATTTACCTTCCCGCCAGAGCAGTACCTATTTATCTACTTGCACTTTGACATGCTTTCGAACTGCTAGGTTGGCAGGAGCAGGGACCGAGCAACGGGAGCTCACCCCGTCGCGGGGATTCAAACCGCCGACCTTCTGATCGGCAAGCCCTAGGCTCTGTGGTTTAACCCACAGCGCCACCCGGGTCCTAGTTAGGAAGCAGCAAAATAAAGCAGAAATGCTCATTCTACGACTTGGTTTCCTAAAACTGAAAACATGTGCCCTGCCCCTAAGATTGACAAGGCAACAGCTTATGGGAGCCGACAAAGGTGAGAGATGGACAGATTACTTATTTCTCTCTACATCTAATGGGAAGGGGGGTGAGGGCAGTTATCCGTACAGGGATACAAATCTGTTTGTCTTAACCGGTTAAAAAACGATAATTAAAAAATAATAATAACCAGGAAGTACAGTATAACAGTTTTTATTTGGACAACAGTCTTGGCATCCAACAGCAGCTGAAAATTACTAGTGCGTTATGGGCTGCATGTGCCATTAAGTGTCTGCCAAGCTACTCCTGACATGTAATAACACGGCCAATGTTGGGAGCCTTAACAGATCTCACAGGTTTTGCAGGTTCAGCTGGTTCTGCATTTGAAACAGACATATGGAGCATGTTAGTATCACTGGTGGATCATCTCCAGAAGTGCTGGGGCAACACCTCCTCATCCCTATTCCTAGGAGTGGTAAAGTCCACGAAAGAAGAGAGGGGAGGTTGCTACTCAAGGGCTGCCCCATGGAAGAAGATGGAGCAAGCTTGTTTTCTCCTGCTCTGGAGTGTAGGACTCGAACCGATGGCTTCAAGAAAGGAGATTCCGACTAAATCTCAGAAGAACTTCCTGGCAGTAAGGAATGAAGCGGTCTCCCTTGGAAGGCTGTGAAAGGATTCTCCTTCTTTGGAGGTTTTTCTTTTTTTTTATTTTAATATCATTTTTATTATTTCCAAAAAAAATTAACAATACTAACATTCATATACATTTTCACTTCTTACACCTTTTTGGCTAACATAGCCTTGACTTCCTTCAGACCTTCCTAGTGACTTTCTTATATCTATACCTTAATTTATATTTCTTATTTCTTCCATTGTTTTATTATATCTCCTATTACCTTAATCAATGTAGGTTCATATTAACAATAGCATTTCTACCTTAATCTACAAAGCCTCTTGCAGTCCTACTAACGTATTCAATTGAGTACATTCTTTTAAGTATTCTGTAAATTGAGACCAGTCTTTGATGAACTTCTGGTCCCGCTGTTCTCGGATTCTCCCCGTCATTTTGTCCATTTCTGCATAGTCCATCTTTGGAGGTTTTTCAGCAGAGGTCGGGTGGCCATGTGTCATGGAGATTCCTGCATTGCAGAGCGTTGGGCTAGAGGACCTCTGGGGTCCCTTCCAACTCTATGATTCTATGATACTCTTCCTATCAGACTGGGCCCTGGCTCAAGACTGGATCCACCGGTTTTGTGCGCCATCGGCAATAATGTTTCAGCAGTTAGGAAGGAGGACCCAGCTTGGCGGGGGGGGGGGGAGCAACTGGGTGTTCCCAACCATTCTGCACATTCCTCCAATGTTCCCCCAACCATATAAGGAAGAGACTCGGGAAAAGCCAATCGACCTCTTATGGAGCCAGAACTGCTCTCTACTGCTACCGCTGCTTATAAAGTAGTCATGATCAGCTAGCTGCTGAACAAGGGAATGAGTTTAAGTCGGGCGCTTCCAAGCCAAGCTGGATCTGGGCTCTAGCTGACATGGTTCTTAGACAACCCTCTTAAAGGAGATGTATGACCAGCATCAGACCACGCTGCAACAGGGTTAGGAGAGTCTGTCACCTAACCCCTGCAAAGGAGAGGGCTGAAGAAGTGTCTTCAACTATACTAGTGGCCAAAATTGTCGAAACCTTTAGGGGAAAGTGTATTTCCGAGGTTTGATGGCTCACAACACCTGATTGGCTCTCTAAACACTCATGCTCATTGGCTACATTCAAATGAAGGAAAGCTACTGCGGATCAACCTAAGCAAGTTGTGCTTCCCTTTTCTGGTTATTTGGCTGTAACTTTTGATAGAATACAGATAACTGAACAAACTTTGTTGCATTACATTCTTTATTAAATTATCTTTCCATTGATATATAATTTCATGGTATTACAGTGGTACCTCGGGTTAAGAACTTAATTCGTTCCGGAGGTCCATTCTTAACCTGAAACTGTTCTTAACCTGAAGCACCACTTTAGCTAATGGGGCCTCCCGCTGCCGCTGCGCCGCCACTGCGCGATTTCTGTTCTCATCCTGAAGCAAAGTTCTTAACCTGAAGCATTATTTCTGGGTTAGCAGAGTCTGTAACCTGAAGCATCTGTAACCCGAGGTACCACTGTACTCCAAAAAAAGTGGTGTTATGAGCCATCAAACCTCAGAAATACACTTTTTCCAAAAGGTGTCCACAATTCTTGCCACTAGTGTATATTCATGGTCATGGCTATATTAAAGGGAGGAAGCTATCACTAAGTCATCAGCCCGACTGATAAGATACAAGCAACTTGCCTAACTCAGCAGGCCTATACTGAGCCTGAGTTTGGAGAAAAGGAGGCAGCACTGATCTGGCTAAAGCACCATATCACACGGCAACCCCCAAGTGCCGCTATAAAAGCACAATTCACATAACCCTAGTATCAAAGTAGCTAAGCTATTTCGCTTTTCATGTTCCACGGACAGCTTAGGTCCAAAGGGGACAACTACTAAGCACCCAGGTGGCGCTGTGGGTTAAACCACAGAGCCTAAGGCTTGCTGATCAGAAGGTCGGTAGTTCGAATCCCTGTGACGGGGTGAGCTCCCGTTGCTCGGTCCCAGCTCCTGCCCACCTAGCAGTTCGAAAGCACGTCAAAGTGCAAGTAGATAAATAGGTACCGCTCCGGCGGGAAGGTAAACGGCGTTTCCGTGCGCTGCTCTGGTTCGCCATAAGCGGCTTTGTCATGCTGGCCACATGACCTGGAAGCTGTACGCCGGCTCTCAGCCAATAAAGCGAGATGAGCGCCGCAACCCCAGAGTCGGACACGACTGGACCAAATGGTCAGGGGTCCCTTTACCTTTACTAAGCATCATGCAGGTAGGCTTTTATGAATGAGTTCATTTTCACTTGCAGAAAACCTACACTTACTATCTGGGTGGATGGAGCAGCCAAGTAATTTCATTGTCCCCGAAGGGGACAATGACAATAAAATATATTCTATTCTATTCTATTCTATTCTATTCTATTCTATTCTATTCTATTCTATTCTATTCTATTCTATTAGTAACCCAGTTTCTCTCTCATCCACTCTTATTCTCCTTAGAATCACAAAGGAAACTTACCTTTTTATACTGCGGGGAAGGAAGGCCTAAGACATAGTCTGTCATTTGGTAGCTACGACTCTTAAGTATTTTCCCTTCTTGAGTCTGGACTGTAACTTCTATTGGGATGTAAATACCTTGTTCAACTCCCTCTTGTCTGAAACAGAATAAGGAATACCTTTCAGATCAAATCACTAACTTGAGAAAGAAAGTGTAGCAATTTGCTTTCTAAGCAGACTATTACGGTAATTTAGCAAGGCACCCAGACCATAGACAAGGTCAGTTCATGAAATTTAGGCCGTATCCAGACAGCAGCTTTCTGAGCTCCTGTTCACAAAATTTAGTTAGAACTAAATAAGAGGAGAGGTACAGTATAGAGTTTGTGTGGCTTTTTACTGAACATCCTTAGGTAATTTCTCTTATGGACTGTGCTACATTACACCCTGCTGGTGCCACAATCTTTTGGCTGAATGGGGTAGCAATTGGCAACACGTCTGTACAGCTTTTAAGGGCTTGGAAGCATAAAATGTTATGTATGCAATGCTGGCCCTGTTAAAGAGGAAGAGACTCTAGTTAACAGCGTTTATTAATAGGGGCAATTATTTCAAGAAGTGAGTCACAAGGCTGCAGTTGCTACCAATCCCACCCTTACCAGAAGAAGGAACTGCAACCATGTACAGACTTTCCCCTTCCTTTCCTGATGCTTCTGCCAAAAATATCTGAAGTCATCGGCCAACCCATCAACCACCATGTGATGTGTGTTGTATGAACCCGAAGCTTTTTCTCAGAATGTGCTGCCAATCATGGTCACCAAGTGCAGTCTCACTGATTCATCTGCAATGTTGTTTAGTCGTGTCCGACTCTTTGTGACCCCATGGACAAGAGCACGCCAGGCACTCCTGTCTTCCACTGCCTCCTGCAGTTTGGTCAGACTCATGTTGGTAGCTTCGAGAACACTGTCCAACCATCTCATCCTCTGTCGTCCCCTTCTCCTTGTGCCCTCAATCCTTCCCAACATCAGGGCCTTCTCCAGGGAGTCTTCTCTTCTCATGAGGTGGCCAAAGTACTGGAGCCTCAGCTTCAGGATCTGTCCTTCCAGTGAGCACTCAGGGCTGATTTCCTTCAGAATGGATAGGTTTGATCTTCTTGCAGTCCATGGGACTCTCAAAAGTCTCCTCCAGCACCATAATTCAAAAGCATCAATTCTTCTGCAATCAGCCTTCTTTATGGTCCAGCTCTCACTGCAATGTTACTTAGTCTTAATACTTACTAGAATACTTAAAGATCGTAAGGGAGTTCCCCTGCCCAGCGAGGAGCAGATCCCTGTTCCAACTGCTGCCACTACGCACATCAGCACGAGAGAACCCCATTATTAATCTATTTAAAATTACCACCCTCTCTTGCACCCAAAGCAGGGCACGTTAAAATTAAACCAACTTCGTAAGATAAAAAGTACAGCCAAGAAGAAAGAAAACTACAATGACTTAATAAGCAGCAGAAAACATTAGGCAGGAATACCTAATCTTATGCAGGGGGTCAGTTCCTGGGGGAATATGCATTATGCATATAATATGGGTATAGGCAAACCTTTGGAGCTGCCCTCTGGCTAAAGGGTGAGGAAGGAGAGAGAGAGAGCATCCCTGGCATTCCTAGAGCTCGGTGGCAAGGCAGAGAGCACAAAAGCTCTTTTTGGCGCTGTGTAACCCCAAGTGGACCAGGCAGGCTTTCAACCTCTTTGTCTTGCTTGGGCCGAGACTTGCACCAATGCACCATTTCAACCAGCCCACATATAGTTGAAACTCTGCAAGTCCAAATGAATGTCATAAGAGGGATTACGGCAACACAGTAATAAAACCACCAAGGTTAGGCACTGGTGTTCAGCAAAAGCCCCAGGGGACAGGCCATCGTGCACAGCTCTAAACTCCTGCAACAGGTACGGTGGGAACCTCGGTTTTCGAACGTAATCTGTTCCAGAAGACCGTTCGACTTCCGAAACGTTCGAAAACCGAGGCCCAAAGGGCTGTCGGTAAATTCAATTGAGAAAACTGAAAAACATGCAGTGGAAGGCATTTGACTTCCGAGGCGTGTTCGAAAACGGAAGCATTTACTTCCGGGTTTTTGGCATTCGGGTTCCAAACGGAGACATTCGAGAACCGAGGTTCCACTGTAGTTCCCCTTTAAAAAAAGATCTGTTGCTTTCTGTTTCACCATTACAGGTGTCAATAGGGGTAAAGTAACTTTCTGGAGCAATCCTATGCATGCTTACCTAGCAGTAAAGCCCGCTGAATACAGTAGGGCTTACCGCTGAGTAAATATGCACAGGATCTGCATACTTATTACAACGGTGTAGTTCTTTATATTTTTCCTGCTGCTTTTATCAAAGATAAAAACCCCATCTGATTAAATCAGGTTATGTAACAGGCACCAAATACCCAATTAAAGCTGTTAATTCTGTAAGAAAAGTGAACTGATGGGCTTAGCACATGCAGGAAAATCACTATTATTATTATTTTTAAAAAATCTTGCGTAGTTTCTATTTTGTAAATGTTACAAGTGAGCACTTCATACTCGAGCCATATTCCCCTCCCTGCACTGAAACTGTTCACTTGGGAGTCCGGCAATTGCTTTGGCAAAGAATTGACGCCATACATACAACAAAACACCCAGAACGTTTAAGCAAGTGTGTGTCTCATTAAGTTACTAAATTGAGAGAAGATGGCAGATCTTGAAGACACCCACCTATCCAGAGAAGGTAAATCAGTAGCGCTCATTCTCCATACGACTCCCCACACTTCATCGCCAGGACTATGGATTATAGTTGCTGTACTTCCATGCCAGTTAGAACTGGGCTTGCCATGATGAGAGCCAAAAGCAAGTTTGTAATCCTGCAGGTTAAAAGGAGGAGAACGATTAACCTCTATCTATAGGTTTAAAAGACATGCAATTAATTCCAACAAAGCTGTGGAGTGGATCGGTAAGACAGGAGAAAGAAAAGTGAATGGTGGGTCTAATTTAAAATCCCATTTATTAATAATGATGATTATGATTATTATTTATTGAATTTATATACCGCCCTATATACCGTCTCAGGGCAGTTCACAGAATAAAATCAAGATATAAAACCACAAAATACCTAATAGAAATAAAAGCAACAACCCAATAACGCCCCCCGCTTCCAAAAAAAAACATTTTAAAAGGGTATAGGATGTACAGTGGTACCTCGAGTTACAAACGCCTCAGGTTACAAACGCTTCAGGTTACAAAGTCCGCTAACATGGAAGTGTTACCTCGAGTTGAGAACTTTGCCCCAGGATGAGAAGGGAAATTGTGTGCCGGCGGCGCAGTGGCAGCAAGAGGCCCTGATAGCGAAAGCACGCTTCTAGTTAAGAACAGTTTCAGGTTAAGAACGGACCTCCGGAACGCATTAAGTTCGTAACTAGAGGTATCACTGTAAACCGGATCAACCAAAGGCCTGGTTAAAAAGGAAGGCGCCAGGCAAACTTCCCTGGGAAGAGCATTCCACAGATGATGAAGAAGAAGAGTTTGGATTTGATATCCCGCTTTATCACTACCCGAAGGAGTCTCAAAGCGGCTCACATTCTCCTTTCCCTTCCTCCCCCACAACAAACACTCTGTGAGATGAGTGGGGCTGAGAGACTTCAGAGAAGTGTGACTTGCCCAAGGTCACCCAGCAGCTGCATGTGGAGGAGCGGAGACACGAACCCGGTTCACCAGATTACAAGTCCACCGCTCTTAACCACTACACCACACTGGCTCTCGCAGATGCAACAGAAGCAGAGGTGTGGTGACAAAGACCACCCACCAAAACAGTGCCACACTCATGATGACATGCCCAACGTATTTTTTTTTAATGGACTAATAAGCTTCTGCACCAGGAGTGACTGCAAATGGGTAACAGGCTGTTTAGCAAATCTTCCACAAGAAGTAGAAATCCAGATTGAATGTATAAAAAAGTATGGATTGGCATTATGACAACAATGACATCACGCAGCTGCAAAAAAAAACCAAAAACCAAAAAAAACCACCCCACCACCACATGGGTATGAGCAGGACTGATTCTGCACCAAATTGGAAGCCTCCCAGGCTAACTACTTTCCCTGGAAAAACAATCGCAACTTGACAGAAGGAAGTGATGATTGCACAGCAATATCTGCTGCATGTCCTAGTCACAGCAATAGCAGACAAAGGTATTTTTGGCATATGTTTAACAACATAAAGAGACAAACAGGCAGCACCAACCAGTAGCTGTGCCAGGGTGAGAAAAACTGCAGATGGGTTTCTTAACATTATCCTCTCCCGCAACAAGTTACTACCGTAGGCAAAATATGATAAGCTTTCATTCCCGAAGCTGTGGACACCAAGCCCTTCACCCAATCCGGTCGGTGTACAGTGCTTAGAGGTTTCCATCTGCTAGAAAGGAGCCCTGTTAAAAGAAAATGGAGGTGAGATATTTGTTCGAAAGGTGTGCAGGCAGTAAAAACAGCATGGAGCAGTAGTTCCCAAGTACCACAAAATTTACCCATACCCAGACCCTGAATATAAAACAACAGAAATGTTCCCTTCCTTATTGCTCTGCTTTTCCTTTGTTTTTCCTAGTAACGTCACGTGGATGGCAAAAATGGAAAAAGACATCATTACCAACAATGGAAGAACGGTTTTTACAGTTAACAGGCTTAGCTGAGATGGCAAAATCGACATGTTTAATAAGAAATGAAATCATTGTTAACATTCACTAAAGATTGGAAACCACTCAAGACTCTGTGTGAGAAAGAAAATGAAATAATGGCATTTGGGTTCGAGGACTGAAGATAATTTGTTTATAGAATGTGGTTTATAGAATCTCTTAGGAGTTATATTGGAGTGGATGAAGTGGCTATTGTTTATATGTATATAGCGGATAGATGAAGAACTGGAAGTTCTTCAATCTCTGAACTTTTATCTCTCTCTCTCTCTCTCTCTATATATATATATATATATACAGGTGAAACTCAAAAAATTATAATATTGTGGAAAAGTCCATTTATGTAAGCAATTGTTTTCATTAGCTACTGGAGTTTAATATATTAGACTCATGACATGCAAAGCGAGATATGTCAAGCCTTTATTTGTTATAATTGTAAGATTATGGCGTGCAGCTGATGAGCACCTCAAAGTTGAAATTGTTACTTTGGGGTTATCATCTGTACGCCATAATCATCACAATTATAACAAATAAAGGCTTGACACATCTCACATGGCATGGCATGAGTCTATCTCATATATTCGTTTCACCTTTTAAGTTGAAGTACTGAAAGAAGTTAACCTTTCCACGATATTCTAATTTTTCGAGTTTCACCTGTGTGTACACACACACACACACACACACACACACAGAGAGAGAGAGAGAGAGAGAGAGAGAGAGAGAGGAAGGGAGAGAGAGAGATGGGAGCATGAAAGGACAAGTTGCATATTTTTATTTTTTATTCTTTAATTTCTATACCGTTTTATATTTTTAATAAAAAATCTCAAAGCGGTTTACAGCATATTAAATCAATAAATCAATAAAACAGATCCACACCATAAAAAAGCACATTTAAAGCACATGGTTTCCTCAAATAATCAAGGGAACTGTAGTTTCCTCTCCTAGAGCTGCAATTTCTAGCACCCTTAACAAACTACAGCACCCAGGATTCTTTGGAGGATGTCATGCGCTTTAAAAATGCTTTAGCTGTGCTACGAATGCATGATGTGGATGTTCTGAGGCTTCAGATTAAAACCTCCTAGGGAAACTGGCAGACACCAAAGCATATTTACTGGGCAGTATATTCCGCTGTGTTCAAATAAAGGTTTTTCCAAGGGAAGCGTGCATAGGATTGCAGCCACGTAGAAAGGAAGTTTGCAAGAGTGCATTGACACCTTCGTAAGCAGCAAACAGATGATGTAGCAGCTATTGCAAAACGGCTGCTTTTCGGTTTAGATCAGGGGGCCAAATCCAAATGTTCAGCCAAGAAAACTGAACTTTAAAGAGGGAAATGGAATCGAAAGACTTAAGAGAGGAACCCAGCAAATTATGAGAAGCAGAAACCTTTAAGCACGACTCTACTGCCCTCCTGACTGGCAAAGAGGGTGGGTGTTGGGTTCGAAATCATGTGCATCCAGGAAGAGGAAAAGCTTGAAAAATGAGAGGACCCAAAATTGCTTAAATGCAGTGCAGCGTACAATGGAGATGTAAAAGATCTGCCGTGGATGCTTAGCTCTGATTCCTGCGTCTCGGGGGGTCCGGCTAGATGACCCCCAGGGGTCCCTTTCCCAGCTCTGCAGTTCCACGGAAGGCCGACTGGGGCGCAGAGCGGCGATTTCGCCCCGCCTTCCCGCGCCCTTTCCTCGGGGGGCTCCCCTTCTTCCCCTGGCCCGGCTGCACGCCGCCCCTCCCCTCCCCCTCCCTCGCCGCCCGCCCGCCCGCCCGAGTCTCGCCTTTCTCGCCTCAGCAGCAGCAGCCGCAGAACACCAGCAGGAAACCCGGCGGCCGAGACGGGCCGCGCGACGCCGCCATTGGCTGAGCCACCGTCGGCCCTTCCCATTGGCTCCCGAGCCGGCCCCCGTTGCCTTCCCGGATGCCCAGGTGGAGGCGCGTTGACGCTTTTCTACCGCGCCGCCATCTCGCAGGATAGGGAGGCGGAGGCGGGGAAGGGAGGTTCTGACTGCGCAGGCGCGCCTCAGCTACGTGCCTCTGCTGTCTATTCTATTCTATTCTAGTTTCTTTTATTCCAGTTTGTTCTATTCTAGTTTATTCTATTCTATTCTAGTCTGTTCTGTTCTGGTTCTCTTATTCTATTCTAGTTTATTCCATACTAGTTTATTGTGTTCTAGTTTATTCTATTCTATACTAGTTTATTCTATTCTAGTTATCTTATTTTATTTTATTCTGTTCTAGTTTATTCTGTTCTATTTTAGTTCGTTTAATTTTACTTTACTATTTCATTTTACTTATTTTATACAATTCTAGTTTTTTTCTAGTTTATTCTATTCCATTCTAGTTTATTTCATTTCATTTTACTTTGCTATTTTATTAGATTAGATTAGATTAGATTTGTATACTGCCCTTCACCCGAAGATCTCAGGGTGGTTCACAGCATAAAAATGCAAAAAGCACGTTTTATCATAGTCCAAAAAAATCAGCCCTCGGTGCCTTAACAGGCAGAAAAACATTTTTTCGAAAAAATTCCTAACCCTCGGGGTCACAATTTTACCAAAAATCTGACGTTATCCAATTCACTCAAAAATGGTGGCAAACAGTTGCAAATTCTCCCCTGCAAAGTTTGGTGATGGAAACAGAAAGGTTTGTAATAGAACAGAAAAATCAGCCCTCAGTGCCTTAACCCGTGCGGTCACAATTTGTTTGAAAAAATCCCTAACCTGCAGGGGTCACAATTTCACCAAAAATCTGACGTTATCCACTCAAAAATAGGCCCAACCACTTGCAAATTCTTCCCTGCGAGGTTTGGCGGTGCAAAAAGCACATTTTATCATAGAACAAAAAAATTTGCCCTCGGCGCCCTAAAACGCAGGCAAGCATTTTTTTTTTTAAAAAAATCCCTAACCTGCGGGGGCACAATTTCACCAAAAAATCTGACGCTATCCAATTCACTAAAAATAAAATGGTGCCAAACAGTTGCAAATTCTCCCCTGCAAAGTTTGGCGGTGGAAACAGAAGGGTTTTTTATCATAGGCCAAAAAATCAGCCCTCGACGCCTTATCCTGTGCGTTCACAATTCTCGGGCAAGTCATGTGACCCATGCTTCAGAGAGCACAGCACCCCAAATGGCCGCCATGATCTCACATGAAAAAAATGGGATGTCCCGCTTTTCCCCAGGGCACTTAGCAGATATGCATCTGTGGCCTCAAACACTTGCATGAGTACCTGAAATTTGGCCCGGAAACAAACTGGGCCACTGGAAAATGGGTGTGGAGCTACCCACAAATAGGAATGAGGAAGCTCTTCTGCAAGTGTATATCGGGATGCAAATGATGCTCTGGGTCACAATGATCTGGATTCAGCGGTGTCAAGGCAGTTTAAGAAGACTGTCAATTATGTGATAAAGCACAGCATTATTATGTCACTTTTTTTTTTAAAAAAAGATAGTTAAATTGCTGCTCTGTTTAAACTTTTATTTTAAGGGGAAAGCAATGCGCCTGCCAAAACGTTTCCTCATTCTGTGATATTTTAAGAACCTGGTTGACGAGCGTAACTCAGTTTCAGAAAGGTCATGAGAACTTTACTTGGTATCAATTCCTTCTCCCCAAGGAAGCATTTCTGTTGGAACCCTGCATTTCCTTTGCTCGCAATGCTTTAAAAGAAGGACTTAGGATACATTATAGCGCCTAAATGAATCAGGCAGAAATTCAGATCTAAGATAACGCTGAAATTGTGTACACATCGATTCTCTTTTTTAGCTTATCCCTGAGATGCAGGGATTGTCAATTCTATTATGATTGAACCATCGCCGAGAGAGGGAGGGAGGAATGATATGGTGTCCTGGCTATTTTTATCGTGATGGTAAACAAAAATTAAGATGCCGTCTGCCAAACAGAGTGAAGTTTAATCCAAACAGAAGTCAATACTAAAATTTCCATTAACTGCAGAGCAGCCAAAATTCGGCTCAAAGCAATTCAGTGCTTTAATGGTTTTGTACTGTCTCCTTTCAATGACCACACTTTCATTTACCGCCAGTGTTACTTGCAACTTAGGAACCTGCTCCTGAGCCTCTTAGGAGTCTGCAGTTCAGAGCTGTGGGTCACACAATTTCTATTCTCATCCTGAAGCCAAGTTCTTAACCCGAGGTACTATTTCTGGGTTAGCGGAGTCTGTAACCTGAAGCGTCTGTAACCTGAAGTGCAAGTAGATAAATAGGTACCTTCCCGCCGGAGTGGTACCTATTTATCTACTTGCACTTTGACTGCTAGGTGGGCAGGAGCTGGGACCGAGCAACGGGAGCTCACCCCGTCGCGGGGATTCGAACCGCCGACCTTCTAATCGGCAAGCCCAAGGCTCAGTGGTTTAGAGCACAGCGCCACCCACGTCCCTGTTTGCTGGCCTCTAAAAGCCACCAAATACCCCCATTTTTCAACAGGGGTAAATGCAGGGCATTTTTTTCCAGCCTGAATTTACTGGAACTCAGTTTTGGCACCTCTCGGGTGGGCGCCATTGCCATTAGAAGAAAACAAGGGAGGTGTTCATGGTGAGTTTCGGCACCTCTTTTCCTAGAAAAATAGCACTGGGCAAATGGTCTGGGGGGTAGATACTCAGCCCACCTTTAATATCAACACATGGATATTTATTTTGCCCCCACCCCACCTCCAGCTTTTCCCCCCAATTCTTTGTGTGTCTGTTGCTTCTAAGCATCCAACTTTTGCTTTTTTCCCCATTTATTTTTATTATTTTACATATCACTTTTATATATTGTAGCACATAATGTATTATCTTCAGTTCATAGTATCAATAGTGCATCATGTAATTTTCACAAAGAATAATAATAAAGTCTTATAAATAATATGTTACATGTATTCACTTATTGTACAATATCACAGCTTCCACTCTTGTTTTTTCCATCCATCTTATAACCCTTGTTATCTTTCACATGTCTCATTTGTTTTGTATATCTTGTAGTTTCTTCAATAAATTATTTATTTTAATATATCCGTCTTCTAAATTTAATTATTTCTAGTTTCAAGTTACGAAGCATCCAACTTTTGCAGCTGGCATGGAGACTCGCGGAGGCCCCTGGGAGCTCGCAAGAATCTTTCTTAAGACGATTCGCTTCCTAAATATGGTATTATGTGAACAAGAGGTCGCGGTGGAGAGATGATCACAAAAACCTGCAGCGCATAGAACAAGACGTGAAAAAGAACAAACACAGAACGCCAGACTGCCTCTTTCTCTGGAATTGGGCCTCTCTAGAGAGATTGTTTGTTTCCGTTGCAAAGCTTTAGAAAAGGGGGAATGTGGACATTTAGCAGACCCCATGCAATGAACACCACGATAAGGAAGGAAAATGATTGCTTATTTATTTTCTCAGTTTATACCTTCCCCTTCCCCAATATTTCATTTCTCTGTGTGTGTGTTAAATTGTTATTCCATATCTCCAAGGTAGAGCCAGGCCCTGAAGCTAAAAACAATAATCATCCAGCAATCGTGTCTTGTCAGAACGCTGAGTAAAATAAACCAAACCAGCCAAACTTTTTTTTTTTAAGTGAAGGGCAATTTGGATGCGACGGCATCATTTTGCTAGCAGTTTTTGAGATTACAGAGTGGCTTAGCAATTACCGTATTTTTTGCTCCATAAGACGCACCTTTTTCCTCCTAAAAAGTAAGGGGAAATGTCTGTGCGTCTTATGGAGCGAATGTGTGGTCCCTGGAGCTGAACTGCCCAGGGGCAAAAGCAGATTGTGTTTTTTTTAAAAAAAAAAAAGAGAGAAAGGGGTGTTGAAAGGAAGCCCGCTGAGCAGCTGCTCAGCAAACGATCGGGGAGAGAGATAAGGGAGAGATTCCAGCCCCGCCCCCTTGCAGAGGGAGGCTGTTTCCCCAGCGACATGTGACTAGCTGATTAGATCATCCCTCTGGAAACTGTAGAAATGGCTTCCTGAAGCTGCAGAACTGTGAGTTAAACCCCATAAAACAGGATTTTTTCCCTTTGCAAAGTAAGCTCAACAACTTTGAGCTGATCCTCAAAAAATGGGGCTTTTCTCCTCTAAAAACTAGGTGCGTGCTATGGTCAGGTGCGCCTTATAGAGCGAAAAATACGGTATGCATTTCACAACTATGCTGAATGGTAATTGGGGTTAAGTGGAAATGACTCAATCAAGGACATCCAATAAACTTTATGAGGGAATATGGATTTAACCCAAACCAGCACAGTGGTCAGCACACTGTCCTCAATAATGTTTGTGGTAGAAATCCACCACGTGCAACATCGCACAGACACTGCTTGGATGGGGTGGGGAGTAAGTAGGAAGATGAAATCTCCCTTCTTTACATGTTCATCTGAACTAAATAATGGAAATAGCCTTCCAAGAAACACTAGACCTCTCAAAATGGAGAGGTGTTGCTGCGATCAAGAAGAAAACTTCAGCCTAGATAAGACTTAGATTTGCTGGAAATTATGGTGTGTGGCTTAAATTATACAAAGCATGCGCAACCATAGCTGTCAACTTTTGGATTTGAAAATAAGGGATTTTTTAAAACTTTCAGATTTGAAAATAAGGGATGCCGCGAGGGCGGTGCAATGGCACCAAGTAGCCTCGCCACCCTGCGCTCCAGAGGCTGCGCGCAAACGGGTGAGCGAAAGAGCGAGCGCGTAGATGGCAGGCAGGCTGGCTGGTTGGCTGGTTGGGCGTGAGGGTCTGGCTGCACAAGGCATGCAAGCTCCGCCCCCAGTCGGTCTCAGACTCCTTATTGGCAGCCGAGCAACGCAGCTGAGGAGCCTCCCTGGATGGCAGGGAGGGAGAGGAGCTGCTTCCTTTGAAATCCGTGAAATTTATGGGATATCAACAATCTGGGATAGCAGCAGGAAATGGCATTGGAATAAGGGAGTTTCCTGCAAAAAAAGGGAGGGTTGACAGCTATGTGCGCAACTACTGTTCTTCGTAGCTATAATTTTGTGGATGGGTTGGGACTCTTCCAGACAGAATGCCAGAAAAATGGATATACTTTTTCCTGGAACAGGAGTAACTCGATCCACCAGCTAATTACAAATTATTCCTCTGTGGCTCTTAGATCTTAGTAATGTTAGGTGACTGACTATGCTGCACCAGCATTCTTTGCAAGTGTACCAAGGATTTTCTCTCTCTCTCTCTCTCTCTCTCTCTCCCCCCCCCCTCATCCCTTCTTCAGTGTACAGGGCTCAGGCAGGCATTTCTTTCCTACAAAGCCCGTGCACAGTCCATCTCCCACTTAATTTGATTCTTCAGCAAGTGTATTTATTGCGTCAGCCTGGGAGAATAGCCGTTGGATCTCTTGCGATTCTGTTTCCTAAACCATGCTCATTTATAGCCTTTTAAACGTTGCATATTTCGGATGCGGCCCAGCACCAACCATAAATACGGAAAGGAATAGATGCTGCTTGCGAACAAGCGACATAAAGCTCTCCAGCTGAGCCTGCTTTCCTTAGCATCCCCTCTAATTATACTTCTAATGCCTTGTGATTTAGAGGAACCACTGCTTCTCAGCAGAGGTGACAGCCCAAATCCATCTGCTGAATCTGGAAAGTCAGCATCCTCTCCTTTAGAAGTGTGTCATTGGCAATATTACCGCAGGGACTGGCTACGCAGATTAATCAGCGTCAGGCTTCCTGGAAATTCACCTGCAGGACATCCTTTTGGTGGCAGATGGTGGCAATTATATGTGCTTGGTGGCTGGCCCAATTTCTTTGCCCGTGCGGAAATGATGGAGTAGTCAATCGGCAAAGGAACAGCTACTTTGAAAGGCTTCCCCCCCTTCTTTTTAGGTGTACGGAACATGCTACTCACAAGTATATTTTATACAATCCTCCTATTTCCTATGTTCTGGTCACAAGTGCTATTACTGCTTATGATCATTAACAAGACAATAAGTTTGGCAGGCAGGAGAGGCAGGGCCTTTTCAGGGATGGCCCCAGCTGCCGCTTGTGGAATTCTCTTCTGACTGATTTGCCCCAACACTATAGATGAGGCTTAAAAACCCACACTGGTTTCCAGTTGTGTTTTCTTACTGGTCTTTCGGTGTTGCCGATCTACATGGCCTTTAAGGCTTTTAATGCGGATGTCTCTGTAAAAGGATTCTGGCCTTTGTATTGGCTTTGTGCTACTGTTTTTAAAATGGTCTTGGATTAATACCATTGTCTTATATTTTATGATTGTCTTACGAAAGTGGCCTTGTTAGGGCTATGCCCTAGATTACTGTATAGATTACTGTATTTTAATGTTCTTTTGGAAGCCGCCCAGAGTGGCTGGGGAGACCCAGCCAGATGGGCGGGGTATAAATAATAAATTATTATTATTACTATTATTATTATTATTATTATTATTATTATTATTATTATTACTATGCCCCCATCAAAGCCTAAAAGCAATTATAAAGGCAAAGGTAAAGGGACCCCTGACCATTAGGTCCAGTCGTGGACGACTGGGGTTGCGGCGCTCATCTCGCGTTACTGGCCGAGGGAGCCGGCGTACAGCTTCCAGGTCAGGTGGCCAGCATGACTAAGCCGCTACTGGCGAACCAGAGCAGCTCATGGAAACACCGTTTACCTTCCCGCCAGAGCAGTACCTATTTATCTACTTGCACTTTGACGTGCTTTCGAACTGCTAGGTTGGCAGGAGCAGGGACTGAGCAACGGGAGCTCACCCCGTCGTGGGGATTCGAACCGCCGACCTTCTGATCGGCAAGCCCTTAGCTTTGTGGTTTAATCCACAGCGCCACCTGCCAAAATTATTATACATAAAAAGGGAGAAAGATTAGTAGGCTCTTAGGGGAACCTCAAGGTTTGCAGAAGTGAAAAAAAATATTTAGGGGGGATTATAAGAGAGGGATGTATGCAGAACGACCCATTGGAGACTGTGCACAGTGGCTACAGAACTCTAAAGTATTATTTGGGGTGGGGTGGAGTTGGGTCAATGGGTATGACTGGCTGAAATACTGAACAGCAGCAGTCCACACTGCAGGTCCTACCGTACTTGCTATATTATGTTATGGCTTTATTGAAACATTTATTCCCTTTCAGTCCACTGAGAACATTCAATGTGGCTCCCAATACTCATAAATATAACCGTGCAAATGCATTAATAGGACCTGTGAGCCAACAACCACATTAGCGTCACAATCAATAAAGCAGCAGCAGCCTCTTAAAAGAAAATCACACCAGCAGGGGGGAAATACCAGCACCTGAAGCCAACAGCTTTCTGTTATGGCACCAACAGGATGGCATGCCGAAGCCAGGTATCAGTACCAGGGTCAAGAGAAGCCGAAGTCAGGAGCAGTCCGAGTCAGGAACCAGCCGAAGTCAGGTACACAGGAGCAGGATGAGCAGGCACAACCACGTGCTTCAGCACAGCAGTTGCAGGTGCTGGTGAGGGAAGCAGCCGGCCTTCCTTATGTAGCCAGCTCATCACCACGCCTTTTACGAGCTGCAACTGCCTCTAATTGCTCCCTCAATTTCTCTTTTTTTCTTAATAATCATTTTTATTCATTTTCAAATTACTTTTACATTTTTAGCATTCACATACATTTTCACCTCTTATACCTTTGTGGCTTTTCACAGCCTTGACTTCCTTCAGTCCTTTCCATTAGCTTTCTAACCACCATATTTTAACATATATTTCTTATTTCTTTCATTGCTTAGTATCACACTCATAACTCAATATTTAACATTCGTACCCTACAACAGTATTTCTTCCTAAATCTACAATGCCTCTTGAAGTCCTACCAACGTATTCAGTTCAGTAGTTTCCTTCAGATAATCAGTAAATTTAGTCCAGTCTTTGATGAACTTCTGGTCCCGCTGTTCGCGAATTCTCCCCGTCATTTTGTCCATTTCTGCATAGTCTAGTAATTTCATTCTCCACTCTTCAATTGTCGGTGTTTGTTCTTGTTTCCATTTCAATGCTATTAACATTCTAGCCGCCATCACAGCATATTGGAAAAGTTTAATGTCCTGTTTTTTAATGTCTGTACCTATAATTCCTAGCAAAAAAGCTTCTGGTTTCTTAATAAATGTATATTTCAACATTTTCTTAATCTCACCATATATCATGTCCCAGAAACTTTTCACCTTTTTACACTCCCACCACATATGGAAAAAGGTACCCTCTTTTTCTCTGCATTTCCAACACTTATTATCACCTTTGTACATTTTCGCTAGTTTGACCCCCAATTTGACCCCTCAATTTCTCAGCTCTACTCTCTACAGCTGAGATGGGAGGAGGGGAGGGGGCCCTCCGGCTCCTCTCCTCACAAGGGCCTGATTCTGGCTCAACTTCCTCCTCCTCCTGTTCTGGCCTTCCCACTTCCCCATCTGCTTCTTCCGCTTCTGAGGAGTGTCGCCACCAGTCTTCTTCAGGTAAGAATCCCTCCATTCCTCTGGACTCTTCCGTGGTTGCCGCTTCGCCTAGGGGGGCTTGCCACCACTCCTGCTCATCTGGTGCAACCCTGACACTTTCAGCCACTATCCAAGCCAGCTCCTCGCAGAAACAGAAGCATCTTGATCTAGTACCTAAAAACAAGAAAGGACAGAGCCTGGGGCCACCACTGCAAAGGTCTGTCCACCTGAATCGATAGCCGCTGTACTTCAGACAGGAAGCCCTCACCTGGGACCTCAACAACATGAAAATAGTTGTAAGAAGAGGCTGGCTTTAAATACCCAGGCACCAAATCAACCAACACAGGGCTGGACCCAGAAAAAATCTGGGAGCCAGTGAAGATGGAGCAATCACAGTATTATAGAAACAAGCTTCTGTCAAGACTCTGGCTACTGCATTCTGTTTTTTTTTTTCAAAATGATTTTTATTGGGTTTTCGGATTTTTGTCCGGCCCCGATTCGGGCCGGATCACATACAATTTAAACAGTAACAATGACTTCCTCACGTCCCCCCACATTGTTTTCATTTACCAAAATATTCGTTCTTAACAGGTTCCTAATTCAACATTCTTAACATTACAATAATATCTATTCATAATGTTTACCAACCACTGACATTTTTTTTAAAAAAAACCTTATCCTTTTCAATCACATCCCTATTCCCCCCCCGGTCCCCGGTGCAGACAGCTTCATTATATAATTTCCTTATCATCAATACTACTTATCATCAATACTTATCATCAATACTTATCATCAATATTATTATCAATCTTATATCATTATTTTCAGAAATACATGTTATACTCAATTCCTGCCATTCCATAAATCAAAAACCAGTAGGCCACAAAACAGTTGCTTCATATAGATATTCATCCTATTCCCGCAGGGTCCAACTTTGGGATCCATTGTCTTTGTTGCAGAGTAGCATCCAAAGTTATGTCCTTTGGAGTCTTTGGCCATTCATTCCAAGCATAGTCCAGAGTGTCTCGGCGTCCCCTTTGCTGCTTGTCTTTGAGCTGTGGCTTACTGATTTTTCGTCTGTTACTTGTCCTATTTCTGGAAATGATGACAGCACTTCTTAATTTACGTTGGTTGGATCTTTTGCAGCTGGGAATTCCGGAAAAGGACTTTCGCTGTTTAATCTTGACGCATGCACTGTTCTCAGGATTTGGTTGTACATCCTGGCCAATCAAATCATTGTTTATGTTTTCTTTTATCTCTTTCACAGAGCTGCTCACCAGAGCGCTCAGCTCCGCTCGCAGCTCTCTCCTTTGTTCATTGTACTCCACTCTGAGCTGTTTCATTTTCTCTAACAATATTGTGAAATCCACATCCTGTTTCGCCGCCATTTTAAAATACAGTTGTTGTTTTTTTAAACTTTTCCAACTTTTCCAAACTTTCCATAAGTTTCAAAACTTCAAAACAATCCTCATACTTGTCAAGTTTAAAATTAGCTTCCTCTGCCCCCTAGGACCAGGGGAGGTGCAAGGGTTAACTCTCTGAAACAAAGTGTCCAATTCCATTCACACTTTACAAAGCTGTGCAACAATGCCCTGTCGCTGTTACAAAATGGCAAGGGACGGACCTCCGTGTTTACATCCACATGCCAGTCCAAATTGCTTCCAAATTAAGGCTCTTTTTTCGTGGTTACTCACAGTTCCGAATTGCAGATCTTAGAGGAATCGGCGCGCTCAGCGGTGGCGGTCTCGCAGCTTCGCCAGACGGGGCTGTTAACGGACCCTTGAGCTCCGCCGCCCGATCGCTCCCGGGAACCCCGCTGAGGATTCCCTGGGATCGGGACCGGCGTCCGAGCTCCTGCAGGTCCTACGGACCCCGGAACGCCCTTCCCGGGGGTTTTGGGGGTCGCGGCGCTGGCGCGATCACCCCTTTGCCCGGTCTGACGGGGGAATGTCAGGAGCGACATGTCCCCCCGACCGCCATCTCCGGCACGCCAACCGGAAGCCACCCTGGCTACTGCATTCTGCATTCTGCAGTTTCCAGATGCATTTAAAGGCAGCCCCATGTAGAGGGTCAAAACAAAATAAAAAAATTCCCTCCAGTAGCACCTTAGAGACCAACTAAGTTTATTCTTGGTATGAGCTTTCGTGTGCATGCACACTTCTTCAGATACCATGTAGAGGGTGTCGCAGTAACCTGAGCTGATCTAATCTAAGATGGGCCCTTTTCTGGAAAAGGTGAAGCTGAAATGTCAGCGGAAGAGGCTCGTTGGGTGGGGTGGAGCAGTTACACCATTTTCCAGGTACATGGGTTGTTGCTGCTTTCTAGGGAGGGTCAAGGGGGTTGATGGAGTGAAAATGCACTGGTGCCCCCCCCCCTGGCAATAGATGAATCAAGGCTGGAACGCCGTCCCCTCTTTCTTTGGAGCTTTGTATACACTCCAGTTTGCTCTGCGATCCAGTGTGATCTGACTCCTAGATCGGGAAATGGCATATGCACAATGTGGGCCATGTACTGAAAGGGAGGACTCAGAAGAGTCCCTTCCTTGGGCAGCTGATACCCAGCAGCCCTCTGGAGATGCCAGTTATATTTCCTGACTTAACTGGAAGCGGATGGGAGGAAATCTGGGGCTTCAACAAAATGACGTTTAAAGGGGCTCTTTGCCAAACTTTTCATCGCTTGCTGGGAAAGGCAGCGTCCAGTTGTTTATCCCACTCCAGAGATCAAAGATTCTAGTCAAGATCCTTCATTGTTTACGGAGGGAGTAAAGGCAGCCTGGGCTCTCAGTCTCTCCCACAGAAAAGAGGACAGCGTTGGTCTGATCCTAGACTTCCGGTAGCATGAAATCCAAGCAGTCTCACAGCTGGGAGATTTGGAAATCCCTGAGCCTGGCGGGCATATGCCCTCCAACATTTCTCTGATTAAAATAGGGACGTCCTATTCCATTATTATTATTAGGACGCGGGTGGCACTGTGGTCTAAACCACTGAGCCTCTTGGGCTTGCTGATCAGAAGGCCGGCGGTTCGAATCCCCGCGATGGGGTGAGCTCCCATTGCTCTGTCCCAGCTTCAGCCAACCTAGCAGTTTGAAAGCACACCAGTGCAAGTAGATAAATAGGTACCGCTGTGGCGGGAGGGTAAATGGCATTTCCGTGCACTCTGGTTTCTGTCACGGTGTCCCTTTGTGCCGGAAGCGGTTTAGTCATGCCAGCCACATGACCCGGAAGCTGTCTGTGGACAAATTCCGGCTCCCTCGGCCTGAAAGCGAGATGAGCGCTGCAACCCCAGAGTCACCTTTGACTGGACTTAAGCATCCAGGGGTCATTTACCTTTACCTTTTATATTATTATTATTATTATTATTATTTATTTATTATTATCATCATACCTCGTCCATCTGACTGGGTTGCCGCAGCCACTCTGGGCAGCTTCCAACATGTATAAAAACATAATAAAACATTTAAATATATTTTTTTAATCCTACAATATACAGAGCTGCCTTCGTCTTCTAAAGGTTGTATCTTATCTCCTTGGCTCGGGGGTCCACATAACTCCATACGCTCCAACATTTCTGCAATGAAAAGAGGGACATCCTAAGGAAAAGCAGGACAATCCGGGATGAAATCAGAAACTGGGATGGCTTCTGTAAATCCTGATCTGTCCCCTTAAGCATCCAGGGGTCATTTACCTTTACCTTTTATATTATTATTATTATTATTATTATTATTATTATTTATTTATTTATTTATTTATTATTATCATCATACCTCGTCCATCTGACTGGGTTGCCGCAGCCACTCTGGGCAGCTTCCAACATGTATAAAAACATAATAAAACATTTAAATATATTTTTTTAATCCTACAATATACAGAGCTGCCTTCGTCTTCTAAAGGTTGTATCTTATCTCCTTGGCTCGGGGGTCCACATAACTCCATACGCTCCAACATTTCTGCAATGAAAAGAGGGACATCCTAAGGAAAAGCAGGACAATCCGGGATGAAATCAGAAACTGGGATGGCTTCTGTAAATCCTGATCTGTCCCTGGAAAATAAGGACACTTGGAGGGTCTGAAAGACCCCACTAAGCAAATTATGAAACTCGGTTAACAACATGTGAAAGGGGAAACCCGATGCTATGGTTCTGAGCTATGGGCCATCAATCCTATGAAGGCTGCCACTTATTTCTATCTAGAAAGGACCATAACAACCTCACGGTGGGCAAAAATTTAGCAGTTCCCCTTCTCCCCAGCTTGGAGATGGGATAAAATCAGAATGGCTTCACCTGCTGAATTTCTACTGGCTGTGGGTCAGGATCTGGCAAAAAAAAGTGGCTGTCCAACTGGGCACACACATAGTGCCTTAGACACAACCTAGTTGGTCAATATTGTTTGTAATCTGCGGGCACTAAAATCTGAGACACATGAAATGGCACGCTCCTTCTGTTCCTCTGTTTATTTCAAGTCCCATTCATCACCATGCTATCTTAATCCTCTGGGGATTTCAGCAGAGGGGGGGTGACAGGGCGAGGAAGTGAATGTGAACTTCTCTGTTATTTTTTCCGGATGAACAGCTAGACAAATCGGAGACATTGTATGTGTTTCGATATCAGCCTATTTTCCTCTCTCCCACAAGCAAGAGGGCTTTGGGGGAATAATGGCCGAAACCCTGGGATTGCCAATGAAAGAATGTCACAGTTTGACAGAAATCTTAGCTGGGAAAGCAGAGAGAGAGAGAGAGAGGCCCATCTGCTCACTAACCCTGCCAAAAACTGAATTGTGGTGATTTTATCAATTACCATGATGAAATACACACAGGGTGTCATTATGTCTGAAATTCCCTCCTTCTGTCTTTCCCAAATAATCTCTTCCCTCTCACCACCACCATGGTTAGTTCCCTTCACTTTTCCTTCCTTCCTTCCTTCTCCCCCTTCCTTCCTTCCTTCCTTCCTTCCTTCCTTCCTTCCTTCCTTCCTTCCTTCCTTCCTTCCTTCCTTCCTTCCTTCCTTCCTTCGCTTTCTCTTCTCTTCTCTTCTCTTCTCTTCTCTTCTCTTCTCTTCTCTTCTCTTCTCTTCTCTTCTCTTCCCTTCCCTTCCCTTCCCTTCCCTTCCCTTCCCTTCCCTTACCTCCCTCCCTTCCTCCCTCCCTTCTTTCACTTTCTCTCTTCTCTTCTCTTCTCTTCTCTTCTCTTCTCTTCTCTTCTCTTCCTCCCTCCCTCCCTCCCTCCCTTCTTTTAGCATCCCGGGTGAAATTCTCCCTGAATCAATCACAAGCTTCTCCAATGGAGGAACAAAGGAACTGATCACATGCTTCTTGAATGGAAGATCACACATTTATTCTATTAATTTATTCTTTGCGTCATTTTGACTTCATCTCTATGGTCAGCTTGGGATTCCTGCTTGTACATAGCTTACTCTAATTAATATAACATGCAAGGCAATGGGGATATAAATAATCTGCAGGTTGGAGGAACTATCATGAGTTCCACTATCCCTTACAAACAAGTGGACATCACAGCCTGTTCTGTTGGCTACAGGTTTGATTGGTTCCAGGTGGAGTAGGACCCTGAAAATGCCAGGAAAGGTCTCTCTGGGTACATGTGAGCTCCTGGGCACCACTTGGGCAACCCTTTACATTGCATGTAATATGCAGTCATAATTGTTTGGGCTGGGAGATCAGGTTATTTTATGTAGGTATGTTGCTGTACCCACAGGTCTCAGGGCATATCACAACATAAAATCACAATATAAAAACACAAAATGCTTATTTAATTATTTGTATTAATATTTTATTGGGGGGAGTTCAATTATGAAGAAATGAAGTGATGCAAAGAAAAAGAGAAGGAAAGAAAAATAAAAAGGCACAAAAATGTGTAAAACAACAACACCCCAACAATCTACAGTGGTACCTCGGTTTCCGAACATAATTCATTCCGGAAGACCGTTCGAGTTCCGAAACGTTCGAAAACTGAAATCTCAGTACGGAAGCCTCAATACGGAAAGCTTAATACAGAAGCCGCATTTCATGTTTGACTTCCAAGGCACGTTTGAAAACCAAAGCATTTATTTCCAGGTATACAGCGTCTGAAAACCGAAATGTTCATCAATAGAAACATTCAAAAAGCGAAGTACCATTTTTTCAGTATATACAATATATGAAAAATACCCTAACCCATACATTATGTTATAAATTTGATATTATTATCCTAACACACATGCAAATATTAATAACCTGCTACATTTTGTATAAACTCATTCCAAATACTGTCATATTTATCCAAAGTCTGGATAAATGAGTAAGCAGTCCATTCACGAGTTGCGAGTGTTATTGTCCATCCATTTATTGAAGGGGGTCGTATCTTTTTTTCTTCCAGTTCATCAATATCAATCCCTTGGCTACCACAAGAGCATGTAGAATCCATTTTTGTTTGTCCCATTGTTAATTTCCATACAATGGGTATATAGTTCAGAAGAATGTTCTCCGCTGAAAACTTTAGCTTTTTCTGGACGGTCACAACATTTTAGTGTATATAGCTGTGTGCAAAAGTACATAATTAGAATAGAAATAAAAACAAACAATAGAAGGTACATTTTTTCATATGCGGTGGGATTGCAAAATTGTTAAGAAGTATTGGGAAATGATTTATAATGAAATGAAAAAGATGTTTAAAATAACCTTTGCCCAAAAAAAAAAAAAAACCCCAGAAGCTTTCCTATTAGGTATTACAGGAATGGATTTACCAAGATCACAAAAGAACTTGTTCATGTACACAACCACGGCTGCACGAACATTATTAGCACAACATTGGAAAGAAGAAAGTGTCCCAGCTAAAGAAGATTGGCAAGTTAAATTAATGGAATATGCTGAAATGGCAAAATTGACGATCAAATTAAGAGGAAGAGACGACAACGAATTTAAGGAAGAATGGAAGGACTTTATTGCATACATACAGAAGCAATGTTCACAGGTTAATACATTGGCAGGGTTTTAAGAGTACTTGTAATTTTATTATGAATGGACAATAAGTAATTCAAATGGTTAAAACTTTATAATGGAGATGTAGTACATTGATATACAATGGAACCAAGGAAGTGAATAGGAGTTTTTGTTTTGTTTTTGTTGGAAAATTAATAAAATGTTATGGAAAAAAAGAATAGAAATAAAAACAAGAATGACCCAATAACCGCCCTCCCTTCAACCAAAATCTCCGAAAGTCTGATAACACAAGTCGATCTGGCAACATTTTTTTAAAAATAATTTTTTAATTTGATGTTCCAGATTAAAATTTACATTCACATAACAGCATAATATATAAAAGCGAGATTCCAAAGAATCTCCTGGGCTTCCTTCCTCTCCTTTGTGAGTCTTATTGTTAATCCTTTCCTTCTGCATCTTTTATATCTCCATTATGTCCAAAGTTCATCGTTACACTGCAAGTGTTATTCCAATCCCACAAACAATCTTCACTGTTTACAATGGTTTTTAAGATATAAAATTTCCCCCATTCCTTATTAAAGTTTTGGTCTTCCTGATTTCTGAACCTTCCGGTCATTTTTGCCATTTTGGCATAGTCCATCAACTTGATCTGCCTTTCTTCTCTGCTAGGGACTTTATCTTCTTTCCATCTCTGGGCTAATAGCATCTGCGCAGCTGTAGTTGCATACATAAATAGTCCTTTCTGCTCCCTTGGGATTTCGGCACCTAAAATTCCTAAAAGAAAGGCTTCTGGGTGTTTTTTAAAAAAAGTTATTTTAAACATTCTTTTTAGTTCATTATATATCATTTCCCAGAATGCTTTTACTACCTTGCATGTCCACCACATATGATGAAAGGTGCCTTCTTTTTCGGATCTGGCAACATTAAGACCCAACGGAGTTCTGCCGTTGCTGAGATTTCTTCCAAGCAAAAGCCATGTTTTCTCATGATAGGAAAGATTCTGCTTCAATACCAACCCTTTCTGAGGCCCTGCAATGAGCAGCATGTGAGCCTCTGAAATTTGTAAGCTGGTGCTGTAACCGTAGGGACGCAGGTGGCGCTGTGGGTTAAACCACAGAGCCTAGGGCTTGCCGATCAGAAGGTCGGCGGTTCAAATCCCCGCGACGGGGTGAGCTCCCATTGCTCGGTCCCTGCTCCTGCCCACCTAGCAGTTTGAAAGCACATCAAAGTGCAAGTAGATAAATAGGTACCGCTCTGGCGGGAAGGTAAAAGGCGTTTCCATGCACTGCTCTGGTTTCGCCAGAAGTGGCTTAGTCATGCTGGCCACATGACCCGGAAGCTGTACGCTGGCTCCCTTGATCAGTAAAGCGAGATGAGCGCCACAACCCCAGAATCGTCCGCGACTGGACCTAATGGTCAGGGGTCCCTTTACCTTTACCTTACTGTAACCGTACCACCTAGGAAAGTTTATGTGTGTTTGTGAAGCAGCACAAATGCAGCTGCTAATTTTTGTTTGGATTTCTGTTCCGGATTTCTGTTTTCTACCAGAGTTCCCCACTAATCCTTTCATTTCGGAGGCCAGAGGAAATCAGAATGCGCTTTCTGTTTATCGGTGCTTCCAGGCATGCTTCGTCTCCAGCACTTTGATAAAACAACAACAACTCAGTGCTGTATATAATTCTGCTGACTCCAGTTCTTTTCGACACAAAGACCAGGCAAGTCCTTGTGAAAACTCACCAGCATTTTAGTGCGAGTCGCTTCTGATACACACAATTTTGTGTGCTATCTTGCTAACGTACACATGCTTGCAGAGCAATCTCCTCTGATATGAAGCGTTTTGCATGCTGTTTTCACTAATGTAAACGCACCCTTTATCCTAGTATTTTTTGTACGCATTGTTTGAGCGGAGAACTATGCTGTAAAATCTGGAGAACTGCAGATTTCAAAAGAGGACAGTGTTTCAGTTGGTGCACTGCCATGGGCGTACCCAGGGGGGGCAGAGGGGGCAGCTGCCCCCCCCTAGAAGGCAGCCCTAGAAGCAAAAATGATCAGCATCCATTCATAGCAAACCTGAACAACCATGGTTTGCCCCCCCCCCAGTTCAAAGCAAACCTGAACGACCATGGCTAGCCCCCCCCCTAGTTTTGATCCTGGGTACGCCCCTGTGCACTGCCCTGTACAACTCCTTCATCTCCCGCCAAAAGCAGAAGAAATTATTTGGTGCAAACAAATACGGGCAAAGATCTGCTTGATTTTGATAATTTATATAGGGGACAGAAGTCAGCTTTGGCTACCGGAGTATATGATGTTGAATTCATTTTAAAATACAGAGCAAGTATAAACAGTGTTAAATATAATAAGCCTATAATTTATTAGCAGTCCAGAAGTACAGTGGTACCTCGGGTTACAAACACCTCGGGTTACAAACACTTCGGGCTACAGACTCCGCTAACCTGGAAGTAGTACCTCGGGTTAAGACCTTTACCTCAGGATGAGAACAGAAATCGCGCATCAGCGGTGCGTCGTTGTGGTGGCAGCAGCGGGAGGCCCCATTAGCTAAAGTGGTACCCCAGGTTAATAACGGTTTCAGGTTAAGAACGGACCTCTGGAACGAATTAAGTTAGTAACCAGAGGTACCACTGTAATCCCTGTTGAATTTGACTGGTCTTGCTCTCAAGTAAGAGTGTATAGGTTTAATTCTCAACACACGTACCCCTGCAACAGCGGCATAGCTAGCCGCTCGGGTCCCTGGTGTGGGGGCGTGTCCTGCATGCACACTTCTTCAGATACCTGTGCATGCACAAAAGCTCACACCAAGAACAAACTTAGAGCCTAGGGGTTGCCGATCAGAAGGTCGGCGGTTCGAATCCCTGCGATGGGGTGAGCTCCCGTTTCTCGGTCCCAGCTCCTGCCCACCTAGCAGTTCGAAAGCACATCAAAGTGCAAGTAGATAAATAGGTACCGCTCTGGCAGGAAGGTAAATGGCGTTTCCGTGTGCTGCTCTGGTTCACCAGAAGCGGCTTTGTCATGCTGGCCACATGACTTGGAAGCTGTACACCGGCTCTCGGCCAATAAAGCGAGATGAGCGCCGCAACCCCAGAGTCGGACACGACTGGACCTAATGGTCAGGGGTCCCTTTACCTTTACAAGGTGCTACTAGAATGAATTTTTTTATTTTTTATTTTGTTTTGACTACGGCAGACCAAGATGGCTACCTACCTGTTTCGGGGGGGGGGGGACGACGCACTTAGACCTGTACTGCAAGCACTCGGGGTGGCAGATCTTTGACCATAATGATCGTCTTAATTATCCATCTCCCTGTGCATTAGAGCATTCCTGTCCAATGTAATGGTGGTGCACAAACCATAACGTTCCCTGTTTGTTTTTTTAACATTTAAAAATAATTTATTTGCCACTGCATATATTTCAAACGTCCTCATGATCTTAAAAACCATAAAATAGCACATCATGTGCTCCAATCTTGGCAAAAGGAAGGGCTACATTATATCTGCAACAATTTGAAATGCACATGTTTTATACACATGGGGGAGCGGTGTTTGGGGTGGGTAACATAGTTTGGAATACTTGAAGCATAACGATCCGAAGAAGAAGAAGAAGAAGAAGAAGAAGAAGAAGAAGAAGAAGAAGAAGAAGAGGAAGAAGAGTTTGGATTTGATACCCCGCTTTATCACTACCCTAAGGAGTCTCAAAGCGGCTCACATTCTCCTTTCCCTTCCTCCCCCACAACAAACACTCTGTGAGGTGAGTGGGGCTGAGAGACTTCAGAGAAGTGTGACTAGCCCAAGGTCACCCAGCAGCTGTATGTGGAGGAGTGGGGAATCGAACCCGGTTCACCAGATTACGAGTCCATCGCTCTTAACCACTACACCACACAAGGCAAGTCACTCTGCATCTGCAACCAAGTAATTGGAGCATCTCTTCCACAAAAGGCCAGATCCGTGGTTCCAAGGTGGGTTGGTTTTTAAGACGTCGAGGCGGCCGCCTGCTTTGCTTCGTTCTCTCACTCGCGAAAAGCCTCGCGCCAAAGAAACGCCTTCAAAAGGAGGCCTTTCCTTCTCCCTTCCGGCAGCGAAAGCGAAGCTCACGGGGCAATTGACGTCGCCCGCAATCGCACCTGCCTCAGCGAAAAGCAAGTTCATCATGAATTGAGTGAATCAAGATGATGGACTGTTTCTTCCTCAAGTCGATCGGAGAAGAATGGCGGGTGGAATAACTGGGGTGGCAAGTGGCTAATTGCAGGAAGGAGTGACTAATTGCAGGAAACTGCTAATTGAGGGCTTAGTCATCTCAGGAATTTACTCAGCGGCAGAAAATGACTGCAGTGTTCCCTTCACATCATGATGCCCCATGGCTTCTTTTTGCTACCACCCTATGCCTGCCTCCTCAGGGTTGACTCCAGGTTTGAGGGGGTCCCTGTCTTGGTGGCCCCAGTGGGTTTATCTGCAGTGGAGGCTGGCCCACGGGGTGACGCAGATGGCACCCCACCAATCCAGCATCGCTTGAGCTCCACGAGTGCAGCTTTCTCCCAATTGAAGTGCAGAGTGTTTGAGGACCACGACATTCGCAAGGAAACCAAAATGCTTGTTTACAAAACTATTGTACTACCAACCTTACTGTATGCTTGTGAAACGGGCTTATAAACGCCATCTCCAACACCTCAAAAGATTCCATCAATGGTGTCTCCGAAAATTTTTACACATCACTTGGGAAGACAGGCGAACTAATGCCAACTGGAAGAAGCAAAGATCGCCAGTGTCGAAGCAATGATTCTTCAACATCAACTTCGTTGGACTGGTCATGTTGTGCGGATGCCTGATCATCGTCTTCCAAAGCAACTACTCTATTCCGAACTTAAAAATGGAAAGCGTAATGCCGGTGGTCAACAAAAGAGGTTTAAAGACTCTCTCAAGGCAAATCTTTAAAAAATGTAGTATAAACACCGACAATTGGGAAACACTGGCCTGCGAGCACTCCAGTTGGAAAACAGCCTTTTCCAAAGGTGTCGTGGGCTTTGAAGATGTTCGAACTCAGGACGAAAGGGAGAAACGTGCTAAGAGGAAGGCACACTTGGCAAACCCTCACCGTTATCAACTCCTGCCTGGAAACCTACGTCCCCACTGTGGAAGGACGTGTGGATCCAGAATTTGCCTCCACAGCCACTTATGGACTCCCTGTTAAGACTGTGTTCATGGAAGACAATCTTACTCGGCTACGAGTGATCGCCAAAGAAGAAGAAAGCCAGTGTCACCGCTGCAATAAGCACCGGGCTGCCTGAAGCTGATACAATTAAATTTTTCAGCATGCTTCAGGGCATTCTGGGAAATTAAAAAATACCAGCTCTGCTGTGAGTAAGGAGTCCAGGACAGGTGTCGGCACAGTGGTGGGGCCAAGGATGCCGCGTGTTTAACACCAGGCCTGGTTCTTTGTGTCCATTATTCTCCTGGCAACGGACAACAACACGATCAGCCGCCGCCGATGCCAGAGAAGTAGGCGACTCGGTTCAATCTGTGTTCTCGAGTCCCGATGAATCTTCCACCCACATCCTTGCATTGATAGTGAGCGGGAGGGAGTTCCTCTGTCGTTCCTTTCTCTCGTCCGCACAGCAGCAGCTAGGGAAGTGGGAAGTGGAGAAACCACAAGGGAGTATTGCTTAGCAACCATTCTGCCCTTCCCGGATCGCTTCTGGAAAATCCAGAAATAACAGGGAAGCCTGATGATGTGCGGCATTTCTTTCACCCTTCGTATGTCCAGAGAAAGGTTTCTGATGTGAGAGGAAGAAAACAAAGAAAATCTGTTTTAGACGGCCCTTTTGTTGCCTTTGTTAGTTTGGACAATATGGTTACACTCTATATTTTATCTATCAATCAATCAATCAATCAATCAATCATAAAAAGGTAAAGGTAAAGGGACCCCTGACCGTTAGGTCCAGTCGTGGACGACTCTGGGGTTGCGGTGCTCATCTCGCTTTACTGGCTGAGGGAGCTGGCGTACAGCTTCCGGGTCATGTGGCCAGCATGACAAAGCCGCTTCTGGCGAACCAGAGCAGCGCACGGAAATGCCATTTACCTTCCCGCCGGAGCGGTGCCTATTTATCTACTTGCACTTTGACGTGCTTTCGAGCTGCTAGGTTGGCAGAAGCAGTGACTGAGAAACGGGAGCTCACCCCGTTGCGGGGATTCAAACCGCCGACCTTCCGATCGGCAAGCCCTAGGCTCTGTGGTTTAACCCACAGCGCCACCTGGGTCCCCTTCTTGCCTCAATAGTGCACATCAATTTATCATTAATAGCTATACCTCACACCTCTCTATGCCATTCCTCCATTTGATGCTCCCCTTGCCCCTTCCACTTCCTAGCTATGATAACAAGTTGATAAATTTGTGAGCAAGTCCTTCATAGGCTGCGAACCTCCCACCTTTACATCGTAAATCGATAACAATGCTGCCTTGGGACTTTCGGTCAGCTTCGATCCAGTGATTTCTGTCATCTCCCCCCAAGAAACACCTGTACATTTTTACACCCTCACCACATGTGAACGTAAGTCCCCTCCAAATGTTTATTTGATTTAATCTCACTGGTGTTAAATACCATCTAAGAGAACCCGCACAAGTGACGCTGACACAAAACCCTACACATATACTCAGTAGAAGAATAGAAGCATTGCCACTCAACCCAACCCCACCCCACTCACCATTCCCCCTCCCCCTCTTTTCTTCCCAACCTAACACTGTATGTAACACTAATGTCTCACAACAAATGAAACTGATCTGTAGAAAACTCAACTTTAAAAAAGGGACATTGCATGTATTTTTGTAAACTAAGAAATCATATATATATATTACACCCAGCAATAAAAGATAATGGGAGAGGATTTACCCCAGCAAATTATTTATCAAAATTACAAATACCTAAATACAGACGGTCATTTACCCTCGCTAGATTCAACGTGCTGCCATCTGCCTTATTGCAGGGAAGATTCGAGGGTAAACCATATGCGTAAAGAGTCTGCCCCTGCGGCTTGATGGAGGTAGAAACTGTCTCTCATGCCTTGTGTTTTATATATATATATGTAATCAAATTTATTATTACGGTCACAGATACCAGAAACCATCTCCAAAAACAACCCGTTGGAAGCCTGCTGAAGGGGGTTGCAAAGAAGCGGTCGCCTGGCAGCGAGTGGGTGGCCGGCTGGTGCCTCCCAGCTTTGCCTGGCCTCTTGCCATTCCCCGGCGGAGAGGCGGAGCCCGCGGGAGCTTCCCGGAGCTTTCCTCGGACGCCGCGGGAGGGGAGGAAGAACCTGCCGGGCTGCAGCGACGTCACCCTCCTCTGTCTCCTCCTCCATCTCCATCCATTCTGGCCGCCCCATCCGCGCCGCCGCCGTGGGGCATCGCTGCCCGGCTGACAGGGCGATGAGGAGTCCCGGTTCCCCACCCAGGCGGCGGCTGCTGCTGTTCTACCCCCCGCGTGGGATATAAGGAGAAGGATCCACTCGGAGGAAGCTGCTTTTCCTCATCTTGACTGCTGCCGCAGAGGAAGGTAAAAGGCATCGGGGCGCAAGGTTGGAATGGCAAGAGTTCTTTTCCGCGCGTAATCGTTACGCAGCTGGCGAGAGGAGAGCGCAGCGGCAGCCCGGCTGCCTGCAAGGTTGCGTCTGCCTTCTGATGGCTGCAGGCGATTTCCAATGGCTGGAGCAAGGAGCTGCACTCTGAGGATCGCGGGGTGGTGGTGGTGGTTTGCTTTTTGGCTTGTGGAGAGAGAATAGCTGGCTGGGGAGATTCTGCTGGGTGGGATGAATTGGTATGTCGGGAGGGGACGCCTGTTTTTCGTGGGTGTGTGAACACAGAGGGTCGTGGAGTTTGGAGCTCCACAGCGGGCTGCCCCAACTTGGTGCCCCCCAGATGTTTGGAACCGATGGGGCCGATGGTGGATGTTGGGGTTCAAAGATTTCGGGGTGGGGGTGGCCGAGGCATGACCGTCCTAGAGAAAGTCTTCGTGTGTGGATGATTGAGTGCCGCTTGCGCAATGACATGCAAGACAGAGGCTAGCAATCGACAGGACCACGCAGCGAAGGTGGAGCGTTGGCAGTATTTTAAACATGTGTTGGGAACTGAGATTGGTTTGGTGCTTTTCCATGAATGCAAAGTTGCTGTGGTTTCTGTCTCTGGGTTTTTTCGCTTGGACAGATGCTGCACCTTTCTTTGAACGTTTTAGCAACGTCACTGCGTTTTAGAAAGCATGGTGCTTAGAGATGGCAATGAGCAACAACTAGTTTTTTATTTTTTATTTTTAAAGAGATTTTCTCCCCCCCCCCTTCTCTTTTCCTATCCTTTTGTGTGTGGGGGGCGTACTGAGCCATGTATATGGGATCATGCAGGCCTTGCTTCCCAAAAGGTCTAATGCAGGCATAGGCAAACTCGGCCCTCCAGATGTTTTGGGACTACAACTCCCATCATCCCTGACCACTGGTCCTGTTAGCTAGGGATGGTGGGAGTTGTAGTCCCAAAACATCTGGAGGGATGAGTTTGCCTATGCCTGGTCTAATGCCTCACGGAAGATGCCTATGCACTGTGGTTGCTGCCCGAGGCTACATTTAAGCAATTTAATGTCTATGGCTTTGGCTTTTGAGAGAGTGCACTTTCTCTTTCTCTTCCTCCCTCCCTCTCTCATGCACACACCCCTCCTATGTTCACACACACACACACACACACACACACACACACACACAGGCAGTCCCCACATCATGCACTTTCTCTCTTTCACATCCACAGAGATATTTCCGGCAGGCACTCTGCCTGTCCCATGCTCTTTTAGGCTCACATCCTCTCATCTAAAAAGATTCCCATAATATGCGCAGTTGGAAAGCTTTGTTCTTCTCTATCATAAACACACACCAACTTACACATGCAGGAACACACAAACAATGTATCTCCGTATCTTCTGTCTCATACAGGTGTGCAATTTCTGCTTGGTGGTATTTTCTTTCTTTCTTTCTTTCTTTCTTTCTTTCTTTCTTTCTTTCTTTCTTTCTTTCTTTCTTTCTTTCTTTCTTTCTTCTCTCCCTCTCTTTCACACAGCCAATTCAGTGCCCTCCAGAAGTTTGGACTCTAAATCCCATCAGCCCCGAGGCCCACGGTCGAGGACGATGGAGAACTGTAGTTCAAAACGCTATCCCTTTCCTAAGCCTATTCCCCATAGGGCTACTGCTTTCCTACTTGCTCCCCTGCCTCTGTTAGAGAAATTAAGAAGTCCTTTTCTGTGTGAGGGAGTTGCTTTTTTTTTTTTTGTACCTGAAGTCCATACACTGTAGGGCAGGCACGTCCAACAGGTAGATCGTGACGTCTGTGGTAGATCACTGGTAGATCACTGGCTCCCCCCCAAAGAAGCTCAACAACTTTGGCTCCCCTAAAAAACGCTCAACGTTTTAGCCCTTCGCCCCTCCCCCAAAACAGGGCTTTCCTCCTGCCTTAGAAAAGCTCAGCAACTCTGACCTGAACCCCTAAAAAACAGGGCTTTCCTCCTCCCTAAAAAAAGCTTAACAACTTTGACGTAAACACCCCAAAAGGTGGTAGACCACTGCCAGTTTTTAACTCTGTGAGTAGATCGCAGTCTCTTCAGAGTTGGCCACCCCTGCTGTAGGGCATCCGCAGACCAGGCCCCTGTCATTTCCTGGCTGAGAATCCCACCTATTTTGATGGTGCCATGCTGTGATTTGGCCAACCCCTCAGATCAATAGCTGTCCCCCTTCTCCTCTGCGTTTGTGAAGCACTTTCTCACCTTCTTCATCTCTGGGAAGAAATAACTCGTTTTGCAGTCATGGGCCTGCAATGATTCACGCCCCCCCCACCCCCGGCTCCTTGCTTGTTTTTCATAAACCCAACCTCACGCTGAATATTCTGTTTCTCTTGCTGTGTAGCTTGAACAAAAAGAGATGTTTACTGCGCTGTCCCGGCAATCCTGTGAACATACAGGTCAGTACTTGCGGCCGGTTGCCGTGGCAACATGCCAAGATGTGCCTAATACTTTATAGCTATAGGTATGTTAGGAAATGTTATGTTCATTTCCTAATATACCTATAGTTATCATGTATGTTCAGGGCAGTGCTGCAGTTAAGGTGATTTTAGACTTTGGACTTAATTAATGGTCATGTGTGATGGGGTGGGCTTTAGATAGCAAAGCGTTGTGACTTCGATTTTTGCAAAATGTCATGTAAACCAGCCCATCTATCTGAGTGGAGCCCTCGACCGCTGCTCCAAAGTCCTGTCCTGACCGGCTGCACACACATTCTGGTGTGACAGAGAGAGTTAGCTGCTGAGAAGACTTCACGTTTTCATCTTCAGTAAGTTATTGGGAACAAATAGTCCTGTGTGGTCTGAATTAGGACGTGGGAATTGAATGTATTTATTTTATCCCTTGCTCCAGAACGATACTGTTCGAAAAGCGAAATACAACTAATGTTTGGGGTTTCTTTCTCGGTTGTTTTTTTTTTAATGTAGCTGTTGGCTTTTTCTCTAGCTTCTGTGAAATAAGACTGATGGCTGAAAACATTAGCGAGCTGGATTCTGCCTCCTCCCCTACATCCCTCCGATCTGCTAGGGATACCCTCTTAATTCTTCCACCTGTGTGAGGACAATGAAAGAAATGTCCTCCTGTTTGCAGTTCCCATCCCCTAGTAAAGGTAAAGGGACCCCTGACCATTAGGTCCAGGCGCTCATCTCGCTTTATTGGCCGAGAGCCGGCGTACAGCTTCCGGGTCATGTGGCCAGCATGACTAAGCCGCTTCTGGCAAACCAGAGCAGCGCACGGAAACACCGTTTCCTGCCAGAGCGGTTCCTATTTATCTACTTGCACTTTGACGTGCTTTTGAACTGCTAGGTTGGCAGGAGCTGGGACCGAGCAATGGGAGCTCACCCCGTCGCAGGGATTCGAACTGCCGACCTTCTGATCGGCAAGCCCTAGGCTCTGTGGTTTAACCCACAGCGCCACCTGGGTCCCTTCCCGTCCCCTAAGGACTCGCTTTAGTTTGTGCTTGAGATCACCTTGAAATTAATTCCAAAAACTTACCAGCCCACATTTTTTCTTTTTACTTGCTGGTTAGTTATTTGAGACAACCAACAGCCAAAAAGAACCAACTCCCTTCCAGTTTACAAATGTGTCCTTCCTGGTCCCCTGGGTGGCATGGCCAAACATGTCTACATGTTTTGGGGAAGACTTTCTTGTTTGCAAGACATCCTTCTCTGGGCTCACGTTTGGTGACTAGGACTGAGGTGGTGTGTTCACGTAAGGCCTTCTCCGTTTGAGACAGTCCCTTCTATTTTGATTGTTTTACATCTAAGGGTCCTGTTGATGTTGCTTTCAAAATATTATCTTCCACCCTGCACTCTCAGGATAGATGGAGTTATCTGAGGGTGGCGCTGTGGTCTAAACCCCTGAGCCTCTTGGGCTTGCCTATCGGAAGGTCGGAGGTTTGAATCCCTGCAAGGGGGTGAGCTCCCGTTGCTCTGTCCCAGCTCCTGCCAACCTAGCAGTTCGAAAGCACACCTGTGCAAGTAGATAAATAGGTACCGCTGCGGCGGGACAGTAAACGGCGTTTTCGTGGTGTTCCGTTGCACCAGGAGTGGTTTAGTCATGCCGGCCACGTGACCCAGAAAGCTGTCTGTGGACAAACGCCGGCTCCCTCGACCTGAAAGCGTGATGAGCTCCACAGCCCCATAGTCGCCTTTGACTGGACTTAACCGTCCAGGGGTCCTTTACCTTTACCTTTTACCTTGATGAAGTTATTCATCTAAATTGAGCAGCATTCTGCTCACATCCCTACAACCATGCCTAACTATTGGACTGCATTCACTCTGGGTGAAACGTCAACGACTTCTTGAAGCCATCAAGCCTTTGCACATCTGCCTGAGAGAAAGCCCCAATGAATTCAATGGGGCTTACTTGTGAGCACATGTGTACATGATTGGGTAAAACAGTGATGGGGAATCGGTAGCCTTTTCAGATGTTTTGGACCCAAATACCCATCATTCCTCAGCAGCGGCCATCTTGCCTGGGGCTAATGGGAATCCAAAACATCTAGAGCATAGCTGTCAACCCTCCCTTTTTTTGTGGGAAACGCCCTTATTCCAATGCCATTTCCCGCTGCTATCCCAGATTGTTGATATCCCTTAAATTTCAAAGGAAGCAGCTTCTCTCCCTCCCTGCCGGCCAGGGAGGCTCCTCAGCTGCGTTGCTCGGCTGCCAATAAGGAGTCTGAGACCGACTGGGGCCGGAGCTTGCATGCCTTGTGCAGCCAGACCCTCACGCCCAACCAGACAGACAGCCTGCCTGCCGTCTACGCGCTTGCTCTTTTGCTCACCCGTTCGCGCGCAGCCTCTGGAGCGCAGGGTGGCGAGGCTACTTGGTGCCATTGCACCGCCCTCGCGGCATCCCTTATTTTCAAATCCGAAAGTTTGTAAAAATCCCTTATTTTCAAATCCGAAAGTTGACAGCTATGGTCTAGAGCAGTGTTCCCCAACCTTGGGCCTCCAACTGTTTTTGGACTACAACTCCCATCATCCCTCGCTAGCAAGACCAGTGGTCAGGGATGATGGGAATTGTAGTCCGAAAACAGCTGGAGGCCCAAAGTTGGGGAACACTGGTCTAGAGGACAACCAAAACCACCCCTGGGGTTAAAGGTTGCTCTCTTTCCCTGTAGGCATTGGCAGACAATGGCCTTGTTTGGTTTAAATTGAGGCTTCAACACTGCCCTGCGTTTCACTCCTGCAATATGAACCTCCCGAAAGCCAATTACTATGTAATAAAACATTCAGCTGACACAAGGTCATGAGGTGTGTATCTGCCAGAAGATTTGCTGGCTGGGTCTGGTTTTCTGTAAAATATGCAACTACTGGCAGATGCTGAATTCAATGACAAATGTTTCAAGGACAGTTCATTTGCATGACAAACTCTCCCAAGGCTGCCTTAGATTTCCTGGATGCTTGCCCTCTCTTCTGCTCTGGTAGCACTGAGAGCATTTCAACATTGAGAGTCCATTCCTACTTTTCTTGTTGCTATATTTAGCATTTGCTGGAGTAACCAAAGCAAGGAGATCCAAAACCAGCTTAAGCAATAATTGTCAGTTCTAGGGAAGAGGATACTTTAAGAAGTACACATTCGCCTGTATACGTGCAATAGTTTTAAGGAAAAAAAAACACCCTTTAAAATGTACACCTTTTGAAGATAACTAGGCAACCGAAAAAAAAGGAATGATTAATTAATCCTTCCTTTGCTAGCTAAAGGAACATTGTCAGCAGCCGTGCACCTCCCATGCTTTAAGAGATCAATTTATGCAACAAGCCTTTAAGGTAAGGAAGTGTTGCTAATTCTGTTTGCACTGAATCGTGATGAGATGGTGAATCATCCCTAAGCAAAGCAGGGAATTGGAAATGGTAACGTCCTACATCTCTGTTATCAGTATCCTCCCCTTTCCTCCCCCCTGGTCCTTAAGCACAAAATCCTGTTGGGTTTCCTAACAAGTGTTAAGTCCTGAATAAGTGTAGGAGTTAGGCAAGCCGGTCTTGGCTACGCCTGCGCAATATTTCTGGTTTTCACAATAGAGAGTAGTTAAGAATAGGCTAAGAATGATTTCTAGTATGCCTCTGAATACCAGAGGCTGGAAACCACAGGACGGACGAGGGCTGTTGAGCTCAGGCCCTGGTTGTAGGCTTCCCAGAGGCATCAGGTTGGCCCCTGAGAGAACAAGAACAAGGCTCTTTGTATGTTCCATAATGCCTATGAATCGGCTTCTACTGTACCTGTTGAATTTCTGCCTGTTACACAGTTGTGAAAAGCACAGGAGCTCTGTTTGGGGTGGGGGGGGTGGGAGGGACATTCTACCGAGACTAGTCAGTGAAAATACATCTACATCTACCTTGGTTCTCAAACGCCTTGGTTCCCAAATGCTGAAAACCTGGAAGAAAGTATTCCGGTTTTTGAAAGTTTTTCGGAAGCAAACGTCCAATGCAGCTGTCAGCTATTGTTTCCAGGGCACCTGCACCAATCAGAAGCTGCGCCTTGGTTTTCAAACATTTCAGAAGTCAGACTTCCGGAACGGATTAAGTTTGGCGCTTTTATTTTTGCTATTTATTTTGCGTTTTCGTTTTTGAAGCTTTTCCGGTTAATTTGTTTTTGTGACTGTGTGGATGATAATTTTTATCATCTACAATGCTGTCTTATTTATTTTACAGTACGGTACATTGATTATTGCTTTCATTTTATGAATCAATGGTCTCGTTAGATAGTAAAATTTGTTTTAAATGTTTTAATAATAATAATAAATTTTTATTTATACCCTGCCCTTCCCAGCCAAGACCGGGCTCAGAGCGGCTAACAACCATAAAAACCACAACAAAACATACAAAACAATCAATTAAAATGCAAGTTAAAATACAATTTAAAATTTAAAATGCAGCCTCATTTTTAAGTAGCCCACCAATCAAACCATAAAGGAATAAAACATCAGGGTTAAACTAAAACCAACCCAAAGGCCAGGCAGAACAGCTCTGTCTTGCAGGCCCTGCGGAAAGATGCTAAATCCCGCAGGGCCCTGGTCTCTTGTTTAGGGGTTGTTTTTAAAAGTCTGGAACGGATGAACCTGTTTTGCATTACTTTCTATGGGAAGGCACGCCTTGGTTTTGGGAACACTTTGGTTTTGGAACGGACTTCTGGAACGGATTAAGTTTGAGAACCAAGGTACCACTGTACTGTTCTAGCTCGTTCCAAACATCAAAAGCTTCTAATGGGTTTTCATACGTTTATCCTATATATATTCTGGGTTCACTCAGATGAACAACTTCTAGAGTTCCTCATCCCAAGCAAATGTAGAACCTGGAATTCTTAAGTTACAGTGCAGTCAAAAACAATAATGTTAACCCTGACAAATTAATGATGTCAGTCCCCCCCCTTCTTATTTTTTAGGTTCCCGAGTACTGTACAAAATGTCAACCATCTTCACTTTTGTCTTTCTGCTTTTAAGCATAGCAATTATTGTTACTATTACTCTGATCCAAGTGAATCAGAAAGAGGTCCTTTTGCCAGGGCTGAAGGTAAGTTGAATGAATATGCTGCAGTATCCGTTGCTTAGTTTGGGTGCCGAGGCTCAGCTGCTGAACCGGTGATGTAATGATAGTCAAAAGGGCTTCTGAGCATGTGGAAAGAGTTTTCCAGCACCAGAAAGTAAGCACAGCTCAATCGCATGCGCCTGCAATTAGAAAAGGGGTGCCTTGCAGGTCTGATCCTCGGTTCCTCTCTTTCTAGAAGCTAATCACTGTTAGCATAGAAAGCATTATCAAAGGAAGACCTCTTCAGGTAGAATCCGTATGATAATACCAGTAAGCGAAATGAACTAAGATCTATGACAAAGACATCTTGGAACATCAAACATGAAGTTCCTTTGGACATGTGCATTCAAATAAGTGCTCCTCTGTTTTCCCCCATCCAAATATAGTTCCACAAAAGAGACATGCTCAGCCTCTAGATCTGGTTTTTTCTCTCTGGTGTCCCCTTGCTTTGGGTGGGCTATCTAAATGGGAGTCAGATGTGGCTTCAGAATGGACCGAAGAGCTGGCCAATCATGGCTTTGCACAGCCCTGGCTGTGCGGCTGTTGAGATGGACGCAAGACCAGCCCACTGATGCTGCACCGACTGGGCTTCGGTTGATAACGGAAAAGAGCTGGTTTTCTCTTGAGTTTGATCCAGGGGCAAAGATGACCTGCGTGTCACAGATCAGGTGGCCCACTGCCACAATGTCCTCTGTGCCAAAATGGTGTCTACCCATTGTTATTTCCCTTGAAGAAGGTGGACAGGGACCCCGAGGTGGCCCACTTTGGTGGGTAGTATGATGGGCTTGAGGTGGGCTGATGTCAGGGACTGGGCAGAGGAAGAATGGTGGAGATTGCCTCCCCAGCTTGACCCTTTCAGGGAGGAGGAAGAGGAAGATGGTTCAGATTTACAACAGGGGTTTGAGGGAGGTCGCAGCTCAGAGGCAGATGAGGGGGAAAGCAGGGAAATCATGGTAGAGCCTGGCTGACATGTTGTCATTAGAAAGCGTTCCAGACCCTCCATCTCCAAGAACCCAATGAGCCTTAAAAGTAGGAGAGCAAAGAGCTCGAAGACAAAGGGCACATAGAACAACAACAATTTATTTATACCCTGTTCATCTAAAACACGGTAAAATATCAAACATTAAAAACTTCCCTAAACAGGGTTGCCTTCAGATGTCTTCTACAAGTCAGGTAGTTGTTTATCTCCTTGACATCTGATGGGAGGGCGTTCCACAGGGCGGGTGCCACTACCGAGAAGGCCCTCTGCCTGGTTCCCTCTAACCTCGCTTCTCGCAGGGAGGGAACCGCCAGAAGGCCCTCGGAGCTGGACTTCAGTGTCTGGGCTCAACGATGGGAGTGGAGATGCTCCTTCAGGTATACTGGGCCGAGGCCATTTAGGGCTTTAAAGGTCAGCACCAACACTTTGAATTGTGCTCGGAAACGTACAATGTAGGTCTTTCAGGAGGTCTCAGCGGCCACTCCCAATCACCAGTCTAGCTGCCGCATTCTGGATTAATTGTAGTTTCCGGGTCACCTTCAAAGGTAGCCCCACGTAGAGCGCATTGCAGTAGTCCAAGCGGGAGATAACTAGAGCATGCACCACTCTGGCAAAACAGTCTGCGGGCAGGTAGGGTCTCAGCCTGCGTACCAGATGGAGCTGGTAGACAGCTGCCCTGGATACAGAATTAACCTGCGCCTCCATGGACAGCTGTGAGTCCAAATGACTCCCAGGCTGCGCACCTGGTCCTCCAGGGGTACAGTTACCCAATTCAGGACCAGGGAGTCCCCCACACCTTCCTGCCCCCTGTCCCCCCAAAATAGTACTTCTGTCTTGTCAGGATTCAACCTCAATCTGTTAGCCGCCATCCATCCTCCAACCGCCTCCAGACACTCCTCACACAGGACATTCACTGCCTTCACTGGTTCTGATTTAAAAGAGAGGTAGAGCAGCACCCGTAGGAGAGACGAATGAGGAAGTGGGAGAGACGGGTGGTGGTGGTGGAGATTCACTCGACAACGCCATTATCCAAGAGGCTGGGTTCTATACCCTCTTTCTGTAAAAATTGAAACAAAAAAAAGGACTGTAAGAAACGTTTCCTAGTCTTTATACCAGGCATAGGCAAACTTGGCCCTCCAGATGTTTTGGAACTACAATTCCCATCATCCCTGACCACCGGTCCTGTTAGCTAGGGATGATGGGAGTTGTAGTCCCAAAACATCTGGAGGGCTGAGTTTGCCTATGCCTGCTTTATACTTTTAGGGGCAACCAGCTGGGAGCCGTTGACAGCACCCTGACAGCTGGTGGGTTTCTGCTCCCCCAATTAAAGGAGAGGACTGCTCAACAAAAAGCTTGCGATTCCCTGTATTAAAACCCTGAGCATAACATGCCAACCAACAAGAGCTCCCTTCGCCAGCACAGCGGGGTTTGGGGGCAGTAATTACATAAGAGGGCGAGATCCTTATTAAGAAGATCTCTGGACAGTTACATGCCCAAAGGCTGAAGGCTTCCCACTTGAAAGCTTCTCTTGAAGAAACATATCTTGGCTGTGTCTGTTTTCCTCGAGGCAGGATTGGGACCCGATGGGTGTAGCTGCCTGCTTGCCCTACCAGTTAGGACATGCCCACAATATTATCCTTCCGTCTCTCAACTGCAAGCGGGAAGAAACAGGTAGGAGAAGCAAGCTCAGGAGAATGGGAATGGCCAGGGAGAGGGGTTGGAGGCAGGAGCGACTGCTGCCGCCCCATGGTATCTGCCGCCTGAGGCGGCTCCATCACTGTGCCCAATGGTAGAGCCGGCCCATAGGGAAACAGCTGTTCAAAGAAAAGGAGAAGCCAGAAATAGAAAGAAAGAAAGAAAGAAAGAAAGAAAGAAAGAAAGAAAGAAAGAAAGAAAGAAAGAAAGAAAGAAAGGAGAAAAAGGAAGGAAGGAAAGGGGAAAGAAATCACTCCAGCTTAATACAAAAAGTGTCTCTTAGGGACTTGGGCTTCGGTCCAGTATACCTGAAGGAGCGTCTCCACCCCCATCGTTCACTGAGGTCCAGTGCCGAGGGCCTTCTGGCGGTTCCCTCACTACGAGAAGCCAAGTTACAGGGAACCAGGCAGAGGGCCTTCTCGGTAGTGGCGCCCGCCCTGTGGAACGCCCTCCGTTCAGATGTCAAAGAGAACAACAACTACCAGACCTTTAGAAGACATCTGAAGGCAGCCCTGTTTAGGGAGGCTTTTAATGTTTAATAGATTGCTGTATTTTAGTGTTCTGTTGAAAGCCGCCCAGAGTGGCTGGGGAAACCCAGCCAGATGGGCGGGGTATAAATAATAATAAATCATTATTATTATTATTATTATTATTATTATTATTATTTTCTAACTCTTGTATTTTCTTTGATTGTTTCCAACAAGAAATCATGCTCATCTTGTAACCTATAACTTTTTCTCCCCCCCTCCCACCACCAAGTATGGAATAGTGCTTGACGCAGGATCATCTCGGACCACTGCCTATGTATATGAATGGCCAGCAGAGAAAGAAAACAATACGGGAGTCGTGAGCCAGACCTTCAAGTGCAATGTGAAAGGTGAGGAGGAGATGTGGATTTTGGGGTGGCCCCAAAACAAATACCAAGGACGGAATGTATGAGTTGGGGGAAGGAGGGGGGCAGGAAGAGCAACGGCAGCTTCTGTGTTTGAAACCCCTTATACACCGTTCATTAAGAGCAGCATCATTCCACTTTAAACGACCTTGGCTTTCCCCAAAGAATCCTGGAAACTGTAGATGGTTAAGGTTGCCGACTGCTGTTTGGAGACTCCTATTCCCCTCACAGAGCTACAATTCCCAGAGCCCCCCGGGAAGAGAGATTTGTAGCTCAGTGAGGGGAATAAGAGCCCCCGAAGTACTCGCAGCACCCTTAGCAGGCATCGCCTAACTGCTGTTGTCTATGCTCTGGTAACCTCAAGGTTAGATTACTGCAATGTGTTATACGTAGGGCTGCCTCTGAAGACGGTTCGGAAACTTCAGCTAGTGTAGAATTCAGCGGTCAGGTTGCTCACCGGAGCAAGACGGTCTGAGCATATTACACCGATCCTGGTCCGACTGCACTGGCTACCAATTACTTTCCGGGCTCAATTCAAAGTGCTGGTTTTGACCTATAAAGTCTTAAACGGCTCAGGACCACAATACCTCAAAGACCGCCTCTTTCCATATGAACCTACCCGGACCCTGAGATCATCCTCTGAGGCCCTTCTTCGTGTGCCTCTTCCTCCAGAGGTCCAGAAGGTGGCAACACGAGAATGGGGCCTTCTCTGCAGTGGCTCCCCTTCTGTGGAATGCTCTCCCCAGGGAAGTTCGCCTGGCGCCTTCATTACACACCTTTAGGCGTTCCTTTTTAACCAGGTCTTTGATCTATTTGACATCCTATACCCTTTTAAAACATGGCTCTTTTGTGGGGGGATGTTATTGGGTGGTTGTTTATATTCTGATTATATATGTTGTGATTTTTTTTCCGTGAACCGTCCTGAGACCTCCTGGTATAGGGCAGTATATAAATTCAATTAACAACAACCAACAATAAGACAGTAAGAGCTGTTCGACAGTGGAATTTGCTGCCAAGGAGTGTGGTGGAGTCTCCTTCTTTGGAGGTCTTTAAGCAGAGGCTTGACAGCCACCTGTCAGGAATGCTTTGATGGTGTTTCCTGCTTGGCAGGGGGTTGGACTGGATGGCCCTTGTGGTCTCTTCCAACTCTATGATTCTATGAACAACAACAACAACAACATACTACAGTTCCCAGGATTCTTTGGGTGAAGCCATGACTGTTTAAAGGGGTATGATAGTGCTTTCAAGGTATTATTATTATTATTATTATTATTATTATTATTCACAGCACTTTACACAATAAGTGAATGAAATGCAACAAACCCCAAAATTAAGCAACTAGAGGCTGAATCCGCCTGCCACGATTATAAATGAAAACACAACGGCAGGCAAAGCAATGGAAGCAGCCCTCTTGTATTGGGGCAGGTTTCTCGGTGGGGAGGTATTGGTTGTGCGAATGACTCAGGGACAGGTTTTGCCGTTCCAAACGGGCGTGGGAAGCTGGTGCGTCATGCAGCAGGGTGGAAATCGTGCACGACTTGCCATTTGCGTGCCTGTGGCATTTCAAAATGTGACAGATTAGCAAGTGGGGACGGCGGTGGCAGATCGAAATCCTCTGCATCCTCTGCTGCCCGGGTCTAACGACGGCAACTACGGTGGCAGCTTGTCCCTGTGGTTGCAAACGCTTGTGCATATGCACGCCTAAGAAAATGAGGCTCCAAATCGTAGAACAATGGTGATGGTCATTGCATATGAAGGCATGGTGCTGGAACAGTTGCATATGAAGGCATGGTGCTGGAGGGGACAGTTACGGTATCTCGTGCGTGAATCCTTTTTTCCAGGTTTCCCCCGGGTATCTGTTTGGCCTCTGCAAACAGAATCCTGGACTAGATGGGCCATTGGCCTGATCCAGCAGCTTCTTCTTATGTTCATTTTTTTAATCCACTATAACTCCAAGGAGGGGACGCGGGTGGCGCTGTGGTCTAAACCACAGAGCCTAGGGCTTGCCAATAAGAAGGTTGGCGGTTTGAATCCCCGCAACGGGGTGAGCTCCCTTTGCTCGGTCCCTGCTCTACTAGCAACGCTAACTGGGGCTGATGGGAGAAGTAGTCCACAATATTTTGATTGCACCATGTTGGTGGCTCCTGCTTTAATGATTCCTGTGTGTAAGAGTTCCAGTCAAGAGATTTTGCTGGGCTAGAACAAATTAGTTCAATCCAATGCATGCCTATGCAGAAGTAGAAATAGCCAAAGTAACACAATTTTTTAAAAAAAGGATGTGGAGGCTAGAAATGATAGAACTGTTAGCTTATAATCAGTTTTGAGAAAACTGATGGAATGCACAGTTAAAAAGTGAATTACCAAGCATATAGAAGAACAATTATTGCTGAAGAATAATCAGCATAGGGGACACGGGTGGAGCTGTGGGTTAAACCACAGAGCCTAGGGCTTGCCGATCAGAAGGTTGGCGGTTCGAATCCCCGCGACGGGGTGAGCTCCCATTGCTCGGTCCCTGCTCCTGCCAACCTAGCAGTTCGAAAGCACGTCAAAGCACAAGTAGGTAAATAGGTACCGCTCTGGCGGGAAGGTAAACGGCGTTTCCGTGCGCTGCTCTGGTTTGACAGAATCGGCTTAGTCATGCTGGTTACATGACCCGGAAGCTGTACGCCGGCTCCCTCGGCCAATAAAGTGAGATGAGCGCCGCAACCCCAGAGTCGGTCACGACTGGACCTAATGGTCAGGGGTCCCTTTACCTTTTAACTCCAAGGAGTGCCAGGATTCTGCCCTCTCTTTCCCCCATAATTCTCACAACGCCCCTGTGAGGTAGGTTAATCTGAGGAAGGTTGACTCTCGAGGTCGCCTGGTTCAACACGAACCGCTAACTCGCTGTATCTCACGACTAACCCTTTCATCGTTATTTCCGAAAAGATAGTTCCCGAGTTAACCTAGGCTTTAAATTTTGCTTAAATCGTGGGCTTTTCTCTGCACGGATCACAGTTTTCCTCTCCTCCTTCTCTTGCGAGGCACAGGCTCTTTTAATCAAAGGTTGCTGTTCAGCAAAGTGAGATTTCCAATTGATGGGTACAAACTCCTGAGCAAATCCTTTCATGCATGCAATTTGGTAGTGTCATTTCAGAAACCGCATTTGAAGTTCTTTCCAAGCTCTTTGTACTGCAGGAATGGAAATATATATAGGAACCGAAGTCTGCAAATAGAATACCGTCTGAAAATTATTGCCTTTGTGGGATTGGTTTGGTTTTTTTTTAACTAATTAAAGGCAGGATCATTTCGCCTCTGCGGTAATCTGAAGCAAAATTCTTCTTTTTAAAATTTATTTATTTAGTTTTTCAAATTACAGTTTTACAATTACATATCCAACATACAACATACCCTGTTTCCCCTTTTTTAATACGTAGTCATAAAGTAAGCCATGGCAGGTTTTTTTTTACCTTTGTGAGAAGTAAGACGTACCCCAAAAGTAAGCCGTGGTGCCGCCACAGGGGGAGGCTGTACCGTACCATACTGATGTAATAAAAATAAGACATCCCCCCGAAAATAAGCCACCCTGTGTTTTTTTGAGGGGAAAAAATTATAAGACAGTGTCTTAAAAAGAGGGAAAGACGGTAGATTCCACAGAATCTCCTGGACTTCTCTTCTCCCCTTTGTGGGTCCTATTATTAATCATTTCCTCCTGCATCTTTTATAATAATCCAAATCTTTTACATCTCCATTATATCCAAAATTCACCATTAAACTACAATCCTACTAACGATCTTAACTGTTTACAGTGGTTTTAAAGATAAATTATATATTTCCCCCATTCTTTATTAAAAATTTTAGTCTTCCGGACTTCTGATTCTTCCGGTCATTTTTGCCACTTTGGCATAATCCATTGATTTAAATCTGAAGCAAAATTCTCACCCTGATTGCTTATGTGCTTATGTGTTTTTAACTTTTAAGGGCCACCCATCTGGGTTTATCCCAGGCCAAAATGGATAATGTTGAGCCTTACTAGGTTTCAGCTTCATCAGCCAGAGCTGTTGTACTGCTGTAAATCAGACATGCGGGCAAAGTAGCTACAGAAAGACCCCTCCTTTTATTTTAGGTTTTTATTTTAGGAATTTAATGTGCCACTTGTAGGGTAATAATAATAATAATAATAATAATAATAATACACCTCACCAAATGGTTTACATAGAAATGAATTAAAGCAATTAAAACTTGAAACAGAAATGATTAGATGCTGCGCTCCATTGAAAATGGCTTCTCCATACAAACCAGGAAGTGACCTCTCTAGACAATGGAAATTTTCTTATCTCTCAGGGTGTGATCTCCTGGATCACAGCTTGGTGTCATTAGGCAGTTGAATGCACATGCATACTCCCTCCGTTTCCCTCCCTCTTGCCTCCGCGCAGCCCGGGCCACTGGCAACCCATGCTATGCCACTGGGAGGAACAGGGATAAGCTTTACGATCCACCAGTTGAAATCCCATGGACTGGAACACAGCATGGAGGAATGAAGCCTGACTGAAACATGACACTTCTTGCATACTTCCAACATCTTATATCTTTGATCGTGCATTATTTTGGACTAGATGACCCTTGGCTTAATACTGGTCATTGACAGTAATAAAACGACTTGAGGTGACCCCGTGGACCCCTTCCAACTCGACAATTCTATGGTTCCATCCTTAAAAATATTTATATTCTTAGCTGTTATCCATACTCCTAAATACTTAACTTTCTTCTCAATTGTCAGTTCTGTTACTTGTTGTAGGTCTTTTGTATATTGCTCCGTCACATTTTTCACCAATACTTTTATTTTACCTTTGTTTAATTTAAAAGCTGCTACTTTTCCAAACTTAAGAATCTGTTCCAAGACCCTTGGTATACTAGCCAAAGGGTCTTCAACACAAGGTCATCTGCAAATGCCTTTAGCTTATATGCTTTATAACTTACTGCTATCCCTTTTATTTCTCCATCTGATCTTATGCTTCTAGCCAGGGTCTCTAAAACTATTAAACAATAATGGCGACAGGGGGCATCCCTTTCTCGTCCCTTTTGTTATTTTACATTTTCCTGTTATTACATTGTTTACTATCAGCATTGCCTGTTGGCCAGAATAAATTGCATCAATTCCTCTAAGAAATGACTCTCCGAAGTTCATCATCTCAATAGTTTTTTTTCATGAAAGTCCATTAAACATTGTCAAAGGCCTTCTCTGCATCTAGTATTCTATGCTTCTATGGCCACTGTAATGTTCAATTGTTCCTACACATTATTTACTTACTAACTTTATTTATTTGCTTTCCAAATAAAGAAGCAAAAGTGCTCAGAATGACGCTAGCTTAAAGACAGAGCGGAATAATAAAAGTCTTGTTGATCTTGGTGAGTAACAAAACTGAATCCATTAATCCCCCTCTCCTAGGTCCTGGGATATCCAGCTATGCAAGCAACCCTCAAGAAATTGCTAAGCCCATTAATGACTGCATGAATAAAGTAAAGGAGAAAATTCCTTTGCACTTACATACGACCACACCTGTCTACCTGGGAGCCACAGCCGGCATGAGACTTCTGAGGTATGGTTGGAAACGCTGATGTGTTGTGTGTATCGTTTTATCCATTGTTAAGTGGATAAAGCCGGGGGGAAATTATTCATGACAAAGTTTTCTCATCCTCGCCTTAAAACCTATCAGTCTATGGGGATTAATAGATATGAGCATGTTAAGACAATGCCATAAACCGAAGAGGGATTTGGATCTTCCCAGGGGATATTGCTGGTGAGTACAATCTTCCCTCAGATTCAACTTGTTATGACTATTGACTGCTTTATAGAAGACGGTCGATCCCAGATTGAAGTGTTCCTGAATATTTTGTAATAAATGTGTAATCTTGGGGGGGGGGGCAAGGACTTTGTGCCATGGGCTGCCACAACCAAGGAGGAGGGAGAGAGTGGCGGCTTGGCCCATGTTGCATACCTGACAACAGCTTGCACTTGCTGTTATGCATGTGCCAGTGGTTGTATAAAATCCTTTGTGCCTGCACAGATTTTTCTTTTAAGTGTTGACAAATAGTATAGATAAGGGCCAATGTGTCACTCATGCTATGTCATGTGGCCTTCAACACACCCGACAGGTTCTAGATGGGTTTGGATTATTTATTTTGAATCAACTCAACTCAACTCAACTCAGTTTATTACAGCAAAAGCCAGCAATATAATACAGTATAATTCCAAACCAGCGATCAGAATATCACTACAAGACGTCAAAATCCTAAGGATTAGAATAATAATTAAAAAAAAAACCAATGGTGCAAAATAAATTTATAGTATATTTTCCAGTAGAAGTGATTTACGTTTTTTGATGGCTAAGTTGCAAAACTTGGCCACAGCATAGGATACTGAGCTCAAAGAGTCTTCCAAAAGGAATTTGCGTAGGCTTTCGGGAATAAATTCCAGATAATATTGCAAGGGTTTAAATTTTGATAAAAGGGGATTTATTTTGAATAAAGAAAGTGTTTGCTGGGGTTATTTTCTCTCCCCCCCCCCTCTCTGTCTCTGTCTCTCTCTTATAAAAAAAGCCATATCTGATACTTGAGAATGGTGTCTTACAACTGCTGTATGACTGGTCATTGGGTGCACATAGATTGTGCTAAAAACACACCAGTGATTAATTCGTATGAATAAGATTCACAGCATATCCTTTTCCCTGCTGTGGTTTTGCTTGGCTCCCATTCCCTGAAGCATTTTGGCACAATTTAGGCTATGCTGATGCTAGTTACTTAGACCAGGGTTTCCCAAACTTGGGTCTCCAGCTGTTTTCGGACTACAACTCCCATCATCCCTAGCTAGCAAGAGATGATGGGAACTGTAGTACCAAAACAGCTGGGGGGCCTGAGTTCAGGAGAACGTGACTGAGATAAGCAGAATGGTAGAATCTGCAACCTGGAGATCAGGGGTGGGGGTCCTTAGAGATGGACTACAAGTAGAACATTCATATCCCCTGCTATCATTTTGGACATGGTATTTTCCCATGAAAGCAGTCCACACATTTCCCTGGACCATCCAATGTTGAATAATTAAGTGATGTACATGCATGTATGAATCAACCCTTGACTTGCCAAGTCTAGTCACTAGATTTGGCAGACGACGAAGGGCGAATGTCTCCTTTCGGCCACTCAGCGTTTTGTATTCTTGTATTCTTGCTTAGGTTGCAAAATGAATCAGCGGCCCATGAAGTCCTTCGGAGCATTCAAAACTACTTCGCAGCCCTGCCCTTTGAATTTAGGGGGACTCAAATCATAACCGGGCAAGAGGAAGGTGTGTACGGATGGATAACAGCCAACTATTTAATGGGCAATTTCTTGGAGGTGCGTGGAAAAAGCTGCATGTTTTATTGCATACTATTCTTTGATGAATTGCTAGTGTTTGAACGGATGTACGCTGAGATTAGCATAACCCCTCAGCCAAGGGAAGATTATGGTACGATGTATAGATGTATAAATATACAACCACCTAAAACTGTGGTTTTAGTACTAACATTATCTTTATAGCAAAGGTTTCTGCCTTGCATTCGTCTTCTGTTTTACCTAGCAAACTGGTCTCTCCTGTTAAAGGCATAAAACATCATATAAGGGGATGACATTGAGCCATGTTCTTAAAACAACAACACCCATTTAAACAACAACAACAACAACAACAACAACAACAATAATAATAATTTTATTATTTGTACCTCACCCATCTGACTCGGTTGCCCCAGCCACTCTGGGCAGCTTCCAAGAAATATAGAAAGAAGTACTGTTTTGGGCGGGCAGGTGTGGGGGACTCCCTGGTCCTGAACGGGGTAACTGTGCCACTGAAGGACTAGGTGCGCAGCCTGGGCGTCATTTTGGACTTACAGCTGTCCATGGAGGCACAGGTCAATTCTGTGTCCAGGGCAGCTATCTATAAATTCCATCAGGTACGCCGGCTGAGACTCTACCTGCCCGCAGACTGTCAGAAAGTTTTAAACATTGGACATTTTATTATTTCTTATATTTTGCTGGAAGCCGCCCAGAGTGTCTGGGGAAACCGACCCAACCTTTTAGGGCAGGGGTCGGCAAGGTTTTCCTCGCCTGGGCCGGTTCACTCCCACAAAGATCGCTCCGTGGGCCGGATCTCGTCTGCGCAGATGCGATTTTCAGCGTCTGTGTCTACGCAGACACGATTTCCGGCACCGTGGAAGCAAGTCCCCGCTCCATGCTGCGCTGGTTTAGTGCAGCGCACAGGGACTCGCTGAGTGGGTGGCTTGGTTCGGGGGCGGCTTGTGGGCCATTTAAACGACCCCCATGGGCCTCTTGTGGCCCATGGGCCACAGGTTGCCAACCCCTGGTTTAGGGCTTTAAAGGTCAGCGCTGACACTTTGAATTGTGTTTGGAAACAATTTGGGGGCCAGTGTAGGTCTTTCAGGACCAGTGTTATATGGTCCCTGCGGCCGCTCCCCGTCACCAGTCTAGCTGCCGCATTCTGGATTAGTTGCAGTTTCCGAGTCGCCTTCAAAGGTAGCTTGCCCAGGGTAAAGGAAACCCCTCTAAATTTCACAGACATTTTAAATTGTAAGCAATCCTCACTCCAGAATAAGCCAAGCACATTACAACAGTCGCCGCCACCCTAAGACACCCTGATCACACTTGCAGATGCAACTTTGTGGTTGACATGCCATACTCGATGTCCTCCTAAGCCATGCCCTTCCCAGGTTCTCCCAGTTCTTCCAGTGGAGCAATCTTCCTTTTATCCTTTGGTGCTAAAACACCAAACCGGGGACAGAGAAAACGATGGCACAGTAGCCCTGTCCCTATGTACGGCAGCCCCTTTGCTTTCACAGCTGTTTGACCAAATCCCACAGGGAACTCTTTCCCCGTTCTCAGAACAAGGAGCTCTGTTGATAGGAGTGGTGATAGCAGCTGGCCAAGTTGCCAAGGTACTAGTGCCCTGACAGAGGCCACTGATGATGTCTGCTGATTTGAGGGGTGGCATTATTTTTCTGGCCTGGCACTGAGGAGTGCCAGACAGCCAGATCTAGCCAACTCTCCCGCAATGCACCTGATGTAGTGTTGCTCTGGGCATTGTGGGAAATCAAAAGAGCAGTTAGACCTAGCCACCCGGGGATGCTCAGAGCGGTGCCACTGCTGCCATGGAAGCCTGGGCAACTATTTTATCTTGAACAATTGCAAACACAGCAAATGAAGAGTCCACTTGTGCTATAGTAGTGGTTCAGTGCTCATAATCTGACGTTTTGTCGCTAAAGAGCTTAGTCATCGAGCTTTATAGTAAATAATACACAAGAGAAGACAGTATGTCCACAACTTAAAGCAGGGGTATATCTGGCTCCATCTGCATTTTTCCATCGGGAGGAGCAGAGAAAAAGGACAATGTCAGAGGTAAAAAGGAAAAGGTAAAGGACCCCTGGACGGTTAAGTCCAGTCAAAGGCGACTATGGGGTTGCGGCGCTCATCTCGCTTTCAGGCCGAGGGAGCTGGTGTTTGTCCAATTGGTGCAGCGATGGTCTGCCAGAGGGGGACGATCACTGCTGCGGCGATCCGCCTGGGGGGGCGATTGACGTGGCGACGATCTGCCTAGGGGGGGATTTTGTCACCCGCCTCTGGGATGACACCAGGGTCAGACCGCCCCCACCACTCCCCTTCCTACGCCCCTGTCAACGGGAGCTCACCCCGTTGCGCAGATTCAAACCGCCAACCTTCTGATCGGCAAGTCCAAGAGACTCAGTGGTTTAGATCACAGCGCCACTCACGTCCCAATGTCAGAGGACTCTTTAGTGACAAAACGTCTGATTACCGGAACGACATCCAAGCACTGAACCACTGGTATATCACAAGTGGACTATTTATTACTGTGTTTGCAGTTGTTCAAGATAAAACCCATTTGGGAAAGAGAAGAAATGAGTACTGAACCACTGATACATCATAAGTGAACTCTTCATTTACTGCGTTTGCAATTGTTCAAGATAAAATCTATTTGGGAAAGAAACTGCTTTTGCCATTTCTATGGACGTTTATTGTTTGCTTTCATCACCAGTTTCCTTGGTGATATTTTCTCGTGTCGATTGCAGTAGTCATTGTATCACCACCCTGTTCATTGTTTTATGGCCATTAAGCCTGCCAGGGCCCACAGACTGTGGGGAAAACTTTGCCCAATGCTCCCTCAAACCTGGAACTGGCCTGTCCTGTTGGTTTCAGCATTGTGCTGCTGACTGTGCACAGGCTGAACATCTTTGTCTATGCATTTAGCTTGCGATACAGGCCTGGTTGGCATATCTTCCTAAGTGAAACCTGCGGCGCCCCAACCACTCTGATCAAATGTACGTAGGGTGAACTATACTATTGCATACTCTTGTTGTGACAGCATCTTGCTACTTCTTTGGCTTCTGGAAGAACACTCTGATTTATACGACTCCCGCAGGCGATCTGGGGAGCGCTTTCCGCATTGATCTCAGCACAGGTTTGTGATGCGCTGTAAGCTCAGAAGGGAAAGTTTAGACAGGAGAGCAGAGCCCCATGGTGGCCCGGGATGTCAAATCTAGTTCTTCCTTTCCAGAGAAACCTTTGGAGGGCCTGGGCCCATCCCCACGGAGCAGAGACCACGGGCGCCCTCGATTTAGGAGGGGCCTCCACTCAAATATCGTTCATCCCCGATGAGACCGGCGACACAACCAACAGCACGCTGCCAGTGCAGCTGTACGGCTATGAATACAGCGTGTACACGCACAGCTTCCAGTGTTACGGGAGAGATGAAGCAGAGAAAAAACTGCTGGCATTGATACTACAGGTATGGCCGAGGGAATGCTCTTCTGCTAGGACGGTCTGTTTCTTGAATGCAGAGAAGGGTACAGAGTTCAGTGGTGGAGCAGTTTGCATGGCTTGTTTGCTATTTTCTCATAACAAAAATCCTGGGGCAGTGGAGATTCAATCAGCAGTCCTCTTTCTCCCAGAGAGGACTATTTCAAAAAGTAAAAAAAGTGGGATGCCCCCGAAAGTTGTTTTAGGAATGGTTGAACTTTTTTAAGACAACGCCAAAAAAAAAAAAAAAGGCGATTGACAATCTAAGTTATGTCAGTCCAAGTTACTGGCCACAGGGGAAGATGGAGAGACAAGAAAACAGAGGAAGTCAAAAGCTGATGTAACAAAAACCCAATGGTTTTTATTAAGCCAAAGCAACTTCAGAAAGGTGGAATTCGGAGAAGCATTGGGGGAGGTTTTTCTACTGCAAAGCTGCCTCCCTTTATGGATGCATGTTGGCATGGGGAAAATGCAAAACATACAGCCTATTTTAGTGACGTTGCCTGTAACAATGACTCCTGTCGGAATTATTCCTCCTGTTTAAAACCTTCTTGTTTGTTTGTTGTTTGTCAACTGCCAGAATTCAGGTGATGAATCCAGGATCAATAACCCATGCTATCCTCGGAATTATAAAACTGTTTTAACCATGAAATACTTGTACGGCAGCCTCTGCACGGCATTTCTAAGGCCAGAGAACTACAGCCCAGACCAACTTGTAAATGTCACTGGAAGTGGAGATCCAGCTCTCTGCAGGGAAGCCGTATCCAAGTTATTTGATTTTGCAAGTTGCAGGGAGAAGGAAGACTGTTCGTTTAATGGAGTCTATCAGCCAAAGGTTAAAGGGAACTTTGTGGTATGTTTTATTTGCCTGGTGCTTGTTGCGCTGTCCGTGTGTGTGTGTGTGTGTGTGTGTGTGTGTAGTTTTGTAGTCAGCATTTCCTTACAATTAGAACCACAACTGTGTTGGAAACTATTCAAGAAATTACAGGATATCGCTTATCTAAATGCCCCCAAATACCGGTAATCATGTTATGTATGATTAAGAGATAAGTTGAAAAAGAGATAAGTTGAAAATTTATTGCTACAGGGGAGCGAACTTAGATAATAATGATTTCCCAGATAAGAGCTAAATAAGTTTTCAAGAAAATAAATGTTCATTGGAAGAGGGGTCTTATTAAGAAATTTCTGGAATAACTTGCAGGATAATAGTCCGATTTGTGTTTCCTATGTGCTGTTCTAAAGGAAATTTGGTGGACTATTGTTTAGAACAGTGATGGCTAACCTTGACACTCCAGATGTTTTGGAACTACAACTTCCATCATCCCTAGCTAACAGGACCAGTGGTCAGGGATGATGGGAGTTGTAGTCCCAAAACATCTGGAGTGTCAAGGTTAGCCATCACTGGTTTAGAATCATGTATCTATACATACACATGTTTGTGTGTTTACAGTTTTTATTCCATTTTGTTTCTGTCATGCTTTTGTTTTTGTAAAATAGTAAATAAATAAGAAAAAAAAATTAAAACCACAGTTGAGATCTAACTTTCACCTGCCTTAATCCATAGGCCTTTTCTGGATTTTACTACACAGTCAATGCTCTGAATTTTACTGGAGAATTTTCACTGGCTGATTTTAATTCAAGCATGTGGACATTATGTTCACAGAATTGGAATCAGGTCTGTATCAATCTTCTGAACTCGTAGAAGGGAACTGTGGACAAAAATTTACTATACCTGTGCAAAACTAAACACTCTCATTCATTGAAATGCTTAAGGGGGGAAATGACAGGACAAAATTTATTTAGGCTGCATTCCTATGCACACTTTCCTGTGAATAATTTCCACTATTAACCATGAGACTTACTTCCAAGTAAATATGTATAGAATTGTACTCTCTTGCTTTTCATAAAATTTAGATTCAGACTCTGAAACTTGACAACAGAACCATGTTCCTAATGCTGAGAATTATCTAGCCAAATTATCTAGATGCAAGTGTTTAACTTTTGCTGGATCATCATGCTTTTTATTTTTATTGTTAGAATGACAAAACAAAAATCTATTATTCCTGCATTGGAGGGGGCTGGACTAGAATGATAATCACTGTCCCTTCCAATTCTATGATTCTATTATTCTCATACTCAGTTCTATACGAATTACTAAAACCAAATTGCTATTCTCTAGCAGACGCGGGTGGCGCTGTGGGATAAACCCGCTGTGGGAACGATTGCTTTCAGGCAGATCTCCACATTCATATTGTTTCCTTGCTGTATTTCTTTCCCTTGACAAACTCATATTCACAGCTTATTACACCAAGAGTCTTGCCTTGGATTTTCAGAGTACCATTTCTTTACCTGCCCTAATGACCTTGATCACAATGGAAGGCCAGAGCAGAAATTTCCCCAACGAAATAAATAAGTACCTATATACTCGAGTATAAGCCGACCCGAATATAAGCTGAGGCACCCAATTTCACCACAAAAAACCTGGGAAAGCTTCATAGGAGCCACTGCCTGCCTCACTCGAGTATAAGCCGAGGGCGGCTTTTTCAGCACAAAAAATGTGCTGAAAAACTAGGCTTATACTCGAGTATACAGTATAGGGTATTAATGTTGATTTGGTTTTGAGTAACCGTTTTTGTTTTTCAGCTTCCGTACATGATACCTAAATTTGATGAAATCTACGCAAAATCTTACTGCTTTTCAGCTAACTACATCTATTACCTGCTTATACACGGGTATAAGTTCAGTGCAGAGACTTGGCCACAGATTCGCTTTCAGAAGGAAGTAAGTTTAACTCCCCCCCCCCCCAAAAAAACGATAGTGGAAGCCTTGAAAGCCTTGAAAGATTCAGACTTTGGAAGTCTTGAGGGTGGAAGTCTTGAAAGATGAAAACAAAGTTAGGGACTCAGAGCCGTTGTTAACAGATGTTTCTTAACCATTGCAAAAATTAAAAATAAATTTGGAACACAATTGACTTTACTGTGAACAGAATTGCTCCAGCCACTACTTCTTTGGCAATCACTCGTAGCTGAGTAAGATTGTCTTCCATGAGCATGGTCTTAACAGTGAGTCCGTAAGTGACTGTGGAGGCCAATTCTGGAGCCACACATCCTTCCACAGTGGGGACATAAATTCCCGGGTGGGGGTTGATCACGGTTAGGGTTTGCCAAGCATGCCTTCCTCTTAACACGTTTCTCCCTTTCGTCCTAAGTTCAAGCGTCTTCAAAGTCCACGACAACTTTGGTAAAGTCCCAATTGTTGGTGTTTATACTACATTTTTTTAGATTTGCCTTGAGGCAGTCTTTGAACCTCTTTCGTTGTCCACTGGTATTTCGCTTTCCATTCTTAAGTTGGAATAGAGTAGTTGCTTTGGAAGACGATCATCAGGCATCCGCACAACATGACCAGTCCAACGAAGTTGATGTTGAAGAATAATTGCTTCGACACTGGTGATCTTTGCTTCTTCCAGTACACTGGGACCCAGGTGGCGCTGTGGGTTAAACCACAGGGCCTAGGGCTTGCTGATCAGAAGGTTGGCGGTTCGAATCCCTGCGTCGGGGTGAGCTCCTGTTGTTTGGTCCCAGCTCCTGCCCACCTAGCAGTTCGAAAGCAAGTAGATAAATAGGAACCGCTCTGGTGGGAAGGTAAACAGTGTTTCCGTGTGCTGCTCTGGTTCGCCAGAAGCGGCTTAGTCATGCTGGCCACATGACCCGGAAGCTGCACAGCCTATAGAGCGAGATGAGTGCCGCAACCCCAGAGTCGGACACGGCTGAACCTAATGGTCAGGGGTCCCTTTACCTTTAGGGACATAGGAATCTGTCTGCTTAGTTTAGGATTGCTTAGACTGACTGGCAGTGACTCTCCAGGATATGAGTCAGGGGTCTATCCTAGCCCGATTCAGAGATGCTGGGGACCCTCTGCTCTACCACTGAGCTATTATGCTCCTTCAGGACTTTGTCCAATGGTAGATTGAGGTTTTTTGAAGCGGTGGCTAAGGTTTTTTTTTTTTCCAAGTAGAGGGATGCCTTGACCCTTGGCCAACCCTCCATGGGTTGCATGTCGAAAGGTGCTGTGTGGCATCAGAGCAGGGGACCCTTGGGGATGGTCAGTAAATATATACCTGTGTGTATATTTATATGTGCATGTGTGTATATATTAATGGACAAATGGGGGACATCAAAACTTTTGGCATCGCCCTAGGGATCAGTACTTTTTTCTGGAGGTACTATAGGGTACACAGTGCTGGCACCTTTTCTTTTTCAAATGTTACAAGTGTGGTGCTTGCCGTAAGGGACTTCCTGGCGAGTGCTGGCACCTTTTTTTCTATTAAAAAAGAAAAAAAATGAGGAAGAAAGCACTGGTAGGGATCATATGTGAGTAGTCAGTAAATTTAATTTTAATTTTAAAAATTGTGGTTTTTTTAAAAACTTGAGTGGAGGTGGCTGCAAAAAGCCCATGAACCTGTTGCAAAGGAAAACCATGATTTCCCAATACATTTGAAGCGGGTCAGTCTGGACTAAAACGCCTATTCTTCTTTCTTTTGGAAAGCATCAAATACCTACTGTATGCCCCTGCTAGCCAAGTCATCCCTGCTTCCCTGCACAGAAGATACTGCTCATCCCTCATGCAGAAATACTTAGGGTTGCCAGGTCTGCTTCCAAAAAATAGCGGACAAGCGGGGTGGGGTTTAAATTAAATTAAATTATATATTTTCTTACAAACATTTTAACACGTATTAAAATAATCACTTCAAAACTTTACTTAAAATTCAAAACATCAAATATATCATAATAATATACAGTATACAGCTTTAGATTACGTACCATTTCATCATAAAGCTTTTGAATAAAAAAAATGTCCACTATTTTGTGGAAAAAAATAGTGAACATAATGTGAAAAAAGTGGACTGTCCGCTCAAATAGTGGGCACCTGGCAACCCTAGAAATACTGCTACGTGTGAAGATCTGATGAAAGAAGCAACACAGTACATAGGAACAGCACATCTTCTGTCTTCTAGAACGGCCCTGAGGTTTCTTATCTGGAGAGTCTAATTTGCTGTTCTTTTCCTGTGTTTCAGGTCGATAACAGCAGCATAGCCTGGTCGCTAGGCTACATGCTCAGTCTCACCAACATGATTCCAGCAGAGAGCAATATGATCCTGTCCCCCATGAGCCCCTCCCTGTTTGCTGGGCTGCTTCTCTTTTTCACAGCCGTGGCGCTACTGTGCCTCATCTTCCTCGTGTATTCGTGTGTGGTGTCGCGCATGCGAAAGAACACCTGTCATGTCGACCACGTGTTTCCTGTAGAATAAACACGCTCATAATGGAGAGGACAGAACGGTCTCTTATTTGAAAAAGCAGTGTTTTACGACGTAAGGGAAACAGCGGGTGCTTTCGAATCGAGCTGTTTTGGTGCAGAAACAAGACGAAACAATGCTTGCCTTTGGTCTTGTCAGGGAACTGCAAAGCTGTCAGGCCCCACAGGGCTCCTTTTCAGCTAGGCTGTGCTGGTCCCGAGGGATATCCGATAGGCGAGGTCTAGTCCAGTCCAAGGTCAGTTCAAGCCAGAAGTCACAAAGCCGAAGTCACAAAGCCGAGGTCAGGATTAAGCCAGGAGTCAGAAGCCAAAGTCACAAAGCCGAGGTCAGGATTAAGCCAGGAGTCAGAAGCCAAAGTCACAAAGCCGAGGTCAGGAACACAGGAGTCAGGGAACAGGAACTGGGCAGCAACGATGTTGCTCCTGCAGCTTGGGGCTGGGACTGGCCGGCTTTTATCTGCCCCGAGGCATAGGGCGGCTCCGATCCTCAGGTGACTCGCCTCTCCTGGCTTGGAAGCGAGCACTCCTTCTGCGGGAACTTAGTTCCCTTCGCCTCTCTGCCCTGAACCTCTGCAGCTCAGGAGAAGCTGGAGGGTTACCGGACCCAGAGGCAACCTCAGCTTCCCCTGACTGGGTGGGGAGTGGAGCACCTGCATGCAATGAGTCCTCCACCCCATCAGAAGCCAGATCAAACTCAGCAGATGCCTGCACCTGAGGATCTAGCACAGGTGAGTCCCCTTAAGACTCAGGCCCCAGCCCTGGCTCTGCTGGTTCTGGAGGCAGGGAATCCTGTGCAGGCTGGGATCCCTCAGGTTCAGCATCTGAGTCTGAATCCCAGGCCATCACATAGGCATTCAAAAAGACTCCGAGCCATTAAGCTATCAGGCTTTAATAGCTAACTAATTGGTTTACAACTCTAAGCACATCGTACATGCGTCAATCCTCCTCACTTTCAGTTTCTCCGTATACCGGAACCCTGCTTTCCCGCATCTCGGGAGACGGAAGCACTTTGTGCGCTTCCCCTTTCTTTTCCTTGGTACGTTGTGATGGCTCTGTGAGGCTGACGAAAGCCCTCTCACTGCCTCCCTCTCCTCGGAGCTTCCTCCAGACATCCCGCTGGAATCTGTCTCCAAAATGGGTGGCGGTTCACAGTACTCACTCAAAGCTGGAGAGGCAGGAGGGGTTTGCAGTTCCCTGACAGGTCTCTAGGAAGTACAGGCAGAAAAAAGCCCTGAGCAGTAAAGGGTGCCTCAAGGATGCATCTGTTGGAGAAATTGAAAAATAAGTTCCTAGACTGGAAGTATCCCTCCCAGAAACCGCAAAGAAAAGGGAACAGGCTCCAAGTGAAAAGAAAGGTCTTTATTGAAATACAAATACGCATAGGGACAGCCTCAAAAAGGAGGAGGCTGCCAAGAACCACATCCAAAGCCATATTTTTTATACCCTTCCAGATGACACACGTCATTTTATTTCACCAATGAAAGGATCACACCAATCTTAATAGTTGCAATCCAATGACATCATCATAAACCAATCAAATCACTGGGCTTTTCAGATCAGCCCTTATCATAATATCATGTGATTGCATATAACCATTTTTAAGTGTCTTTATTTATTAAGACTTTGGCCGTTTCCCCTGTTCATTAGATGCCTTCCAATATCCCCTTTCATCTGTCCACAAAACAATTCAAGATTAATCACAATTGCCATGGCCAACTGATTCTCTTTTCAGGCATACAACGGCCACTGAAGATTCTGACAGTTTATTCTTTCCAGTGCTCTGGAACGGTACATTCACTATGTATGGCACCTAAAAGCAACTAGCACTATATGGCAAAAGGCAGGTCCATGCCCTTTGGGTTCAGCTAGGCTATAGACTCCAGAGAAAATGGAATCAGAGCAATACAAGGAATGCTAATACAGTGGTACCTCTGGTTACAAACTTAATTCATTCTGGAGGTCCGTTCTTAACCTGAAACTGTTCTTAACCTGAGGTACCACTTTAGCTAATGGGGCTTCCCGCTGCCACCATCCCACCAGCACACGATTTCTGTTCTCATCCTGAGGTAAAGTTGTTAACCCAGGGTACTACTTCCGGGTTAGCAGTTTGTAACCAGAGGTGTTTGTAACCCGAGGTACCACTGTATAATACACCAGTCACTCAAGAACTGTGGGTGATAGACAAATTCTATTCTCACGTTTGTAACAACAACAACTTATTTAGACCCCGCCCAATCTGGGTGGCTCCCAACAGAATATTATTATTATTATTATTATTATTATTATTATTGATGATAATTATAGGCAATAAAACATTAAAAACTTCCCTAACCAGGGCTGCCTTCAGATGTCTTCTAAAAGTCAGATACCGGTAGTTTATTTCCTCGATGGGAGGGCATTCCACAGGGTAGGTGCCACCACCAAGAAGGCCATCTGCCTGGTTCCCTGTAACCTCACTTCTCTCAGGGAGGGAACCGCCAGAAGGCCCTCGGAGCTGGACCTCAGTGTCCGGGCTGAACAATGGGAGTGGAGATGCTCCTCCAGGTATACTGGCCCGAGGCTGTTTAGACCTTTAAAGGTCAGCACTGACACTTTGAATTGTGCTTGGAAACGTACTGGGAGCCAATGTAGGTCTTTCAGGACCGGTGTTATATGGTCTCGGCAGCCACTCCCAGTCACCAGTCCAGCTGCCACATTCTGGATTAGTTGTAGTTTCCGGGTCACCTTCAAAGGTAGCCCCACGTAGAGCGCATTGCAGTAGTCCAAGCATGAGATAACCAGAGCATGCACCACTCTGGCAAAACAGTCTGCGGGCAGATAGGTTCTCAGCCTGCGTACCAGATGGAGCTGGTAGACAGCTGCCCTGGACACAGAATTGACCTGTGCCTCTATGGACAGCTGTGAGTCCAAAATGACTCCCAGGCTGCACACCTGGTCCTTCAGGGGTACAGTTACCCAATTCAGGACCAGGGAGTCCTCCACACCTGCCCGCCCCGTCCCCCCAAAACAGTAAAAAAAGACAAAAAGGTAAAGGACCCCTGGACAGTTAAGTGCAGTCAAAAGGCAATTATGGGGTTATGGTGCTCATCTCGCTTCAGGCCAAGGGAACCTGCGTTTGTCCAAAGACAGCTTTCCGGGTCATGTGGTCAGCATGACTAAACAGCTTCTGGTGCAACCATGATGTAAGCCAGAGTGCACGGAAACGCCGTTTACCCTTCCCGCCTCAGCAGTACCTATTTATCTACTTGCACTGGTGTGCTTCCAAACTGCTAGGTTGGCAGGAGCTGGGACAGAGCAACGGGAGCTCACCCCGTAGTGTAGATTTGAACCGCCGAACTTCTGATCAGCAAGAGGCTTGGTGGTTTAGACCACAGTGGCACCCGCTCCTCCTCCAAAATATTACTTCTGTCTTGTCAGGTTTCAACCTCAATCTGTTAGCCGCCATCCATCCATTATAAGCTTTGTATGCAACACCTAAAATAAACCCGTATGTCCCATTCTGTGCTCTTACTTCAGCAATTGGAGAGCGTTCTCCACTGCACCTGAAGAAAGCAGACTACCTTAGGGAGTGCAAGCACAGGGCTTTGTCTTGGATGTTGCATGCAGGGGAACGCTGAGGGATAAACAGCATGAGAGTCTGCTGCCTCACATTGCCTAATGATAGGGCTGGAACACCAAGATATTTGCAAGCAGAAACACTTGCAGCGCCCACTAACTGTGCACAAAAATAGAGTCCTGATCCACTGAGGCTCAGGCTACGATCCTATACTCCACTTACCAGGAAGCAAGTTGTACTGAACTTGCCGTGACTAACTTTCAAATGGATGACGATTATCATCATCATCATCATCATCATCATTTATTAAATTCCTATACCATCCAAGGACCATGGGGTCGTTTGCTATATAAAAACACAAAAATACATGACATAATAAAAAACAAAAACAATACCCCCTCCCACATTTTGTTTTTATATATATATATATATTTTATTAAATTTTCTGTTTTATAATTTAAAGTACTCCTTTATACATCCTTAAGATATCAATGACTTCCTTTCTTCTCTTTCCACATTTTATTTGTTACAACTCCATGTATAACAGTAATTGAAGGGGTGGGGGAACTGTGTGCACGTGTGTTTGCAAGTACGTACAGCACCTTTTATTTTACGATTCAAAAAGTGAGTCAGATGACCAAATGCTCAGTCATTTTACGGTTGCCATATTTCCAAAAGTGAAAATCCGGACCCAAAAGCAGTTGAGCGTTCTTTTCTTGTCATTTTCCTGCCCAGGTTTTTCGCGATTTTTGAAAATTTCCCAACGTGGTTGAGCAAAATTTCAAAAAAGAAAGGAAGAAGAATTATTTTAAATCTATTTTTTTAGGATAATCACCCCAAACCCACTTCCGATATGGGCTGTCCTGCGTTCGGGTTTTTCCGGACACCTGGGTTTCACTCTGCCTTGCAAAGCACCACCACAAAGCAGAGCACTGGACTCTCCATGCATCTCAAGACTGTCCAACAACTCGGAATATTCGCTTCCTTTCTAAATCCAGTTTATCTCCCCGCGGCACACAGAATGCTCAGCGCGCATGCGCGTACGCTTCGCCGAGCAAGCGGTGTTCCCCATTCCCAACCGGCGCTCAGACTTCAGCTACGCTCTCGACGCATGCGCGCTCGGATTCACCCGGCTCTCTCCGCGTCCGTTGCTGCGCATGCGCCATTAGCGGAGGCTTCTTCGCCACTTCCCCTCCGGCCGACTTCGGATGAGAGCGGAGGAGAATCGGCGCATGAGGTCCTGCCTGCAGGGGCGCCTGCGCAGTACGGAGCAGCGGAAACGGATACGCGAAGCGACCGGAAGCGACTCTTTCTTTCTCGCCGCGGCCTTCGGCTCGTGCAGCGGCCATCATGGTGAGCGCAGCCTGCTCCGCGTGGCTTTATCCGCAGGGCGACTGGGGTGGGGGCCGGAATGGCCGTCGAGGGGAGCCGCGCGGCCTGCCCTTCACGTGAGGCGGGGAAGGAGCAGCGTGAGGCGGGGGGAGGGCCGGGAAGGGCCTTCGCTTGAGGGAGGGGGAGACTGTAGGGCTTCGGAGGGGGGGGGAAATAGGCCAAGGGGGGGCAATAAGGGGGACGGAGGGGGGAAAGTGCGGTCTCGGTGGGGAGTGTCTGGGGAGGGAAGTGTTGTCTGGGGTGGGGGGAGTGCGATTTCAGGGAGAGGGAGCCCCGCCGCCAACCACCTCGTACCACCCAGCCGTCGGCCCGCATGCGAAGAGCCGGCCCCGCGGAGCAGCAGCAGCTGCCGCCTGAAATCTGCTCCGCAGCTTATAAGACTTTTCTTGCCTGGCCTTCAAGTCCTTATGCAGAGGCAGCAAGAGATGCTTCTCTTGGCAAGCCATCCTTTCACTCACTCCCCCCCCCCCCAAAAAATCATGATTTTCATTTAAAAGAAACACCCTTCCGTGTATTTCTCTGTATGAATAGCGTAGATGCCACTTCCCGCTCGCTGCTTCTGCAAGGAAATGCCCCGCCACCCGGCAGCGTCCCGCGAAATACTGTACTTGTTCTTCGGATCCCGTTCCAGAACTCAAGTGTTCTCCTCGAAGCCTTTGCTAGCTCATCCCATTTCGTTTCCCCCCATTTACTCTTGTCTGCCCACTTAAGGGCTCTTCTTTTTCTGTCTTTGCAAAGGGACTGTGCAATCTAAACAAGTGAAGGGTAAAAATGCCTACCGTAGAAGTGTGGATAGGGGAATTGTGTAATTGTTTTGAAGCACTTTTTACCCTTTCAATATTGTTTCGAAGGGTGAGGGAGGGGTAATGACTTCATTTTGTCCAAGTCCCCCAATAATTCTCACAGCCCCTGGCTGAGGGTGATCTTACCCAAGGGGAAAGGTGATTAATGATGGAACTCTGGTTACAGGTAAGGGACTGGATGCAGGGGATGGGGTAAGCTCTTCAAGCAAGGGCTTGATCATGGTACCTAGTTCATGATACCTAGATGTAATAATTTAAATATATTTTGTTCTGTGCACTAGTTTTCTTGAGCACTCCAGGAAATCTTGAGTTTTGCTGTTTCTTAGGCGTCTTTTTTGTTTTGTTTTTCTGTTCTGTAATAGTGCTATGTTCACAGTTCAAATTGTTCCTAAGTGCCCAGCAGTACATCATTGTAAGTTGTTAAAATAATGTTCTGTCTCTTTAAGGTGTTCAAACGCTACGTTGAGATTGGCCGAGTTGCCTATATTTCCTTTGGACCACATGCGGGCAAGCTGGTAGCGATTGTGGATGTTATTGATCAGAACAGGGTAAGTTTGAATGCTTCCTTGTGTGTCTCTTGATGACTGAGAAGGAACAGAGTCAGTGCCATTATTTTTTTAATAAACATAAGTCCTTTCAAATACTTGAGTGCTGAAGCGACCCAACAATAATAAAATATCCAACCTAAAATATATAATTGGTTACTAATTCATCCCTTTAACATAGCACTACAGGGGGAAAAACCAGTTATGTATAGGTTGCATGAAACAAATAAGTCATTAGAACCTTTCTAAAAGTCTGGAGCATGGTGATTTTTCAGAGGTTGATGGACAATAAATTCCAAAATTGTGGCGTCGGCAGGTAAATGAGGAGGGCCCTCTGTTGTTTTTAATGTACAAGCGTATGGGTTCATATGGGTGCAGTTGGTCCTTAGTTTGCCTGTAAAAAAGCACCATGTAAGTCTTTGAAGATCTCAGGCATCTACCGGTAGTTCCTATGACTGGTCTGTGTGTGCTCTGTGACACTGAGCAATTACCTAAGATTTAGGTGGGGTTGTGCTAAAGGTAGACTTGCAGACATTTAACTTTTTCACAAATTATTCTTGTGTAGTCTGCTGTATCCCAGTTGCCTTGTCCAACATGTGCAGCTCAATCACATGCATGTTTACTCAAAAGTCAGTCCCACTGTATTCAGTTGGAAATTGTGTGTCAAATTGCCTTCTAAATGGCTACTTTAGCCATTAAAATGTTGCCATAGATGCTTTTCTTTCTGCCACTTGTGTGCTGGTGAGCTACTTGAGGTAGCAAGGGAGCTTCTGGGTTTCAAGAAACGGCTGCTTTGTAATAATGGTTGTCGACTGGTGCTGTTTGCCTTTCCCTGTTTAAGTTTCTGTGCTTAGGTTTAGAATCTAAATTGATTCAGGTTTTCTTTTAGATTGGCAAAACAGTATTGTATTTTTCTCCCTGAACCCAAGGGTCCTATTGAAAACCTTCTCTTTTCTCTAGGCACTAGTAGATGGTCCCTGCAGTGGTGTCAGAAGGCAAGCTATGCCCTTCAAGTGCATGCAGCTGACTGACTTTGTTCTCAAGTTTCCTCACAGGTCTGTCTCTTCTTCTTTTTTGTAATCCAGCATCACTGCCTCTCTAAACTTGGAAAATTGTGGAAATAGCTTGCATTGTTACTGCTGTAGCAAAGTGCATCATACTCACGTCTGTTAACTGTTTATCATGTTCAGCATTGGCTGAAATCTTTGATGAAGATGTGTGGTTTTATAGGACTTTCCTTCATTTTGGAGGAAGGCTTCACTTTGTATCAGCTTGAAGGTATCCTGCTATAGTTGGGCTGAAGGTTCTAGTTTGCTAGCTTGTCCCAACACAATGCATATGTTAAAAATGGGTATCAGCCCTTACTTCATGAGCCTTCCCCCTGCCCCCCCCCCAAATGGACTGGCATGATAGGGTCATGTCTGCTGAAACGATGAGATGGAAAGAAGAAAGACCAGAGAGGAATCGCAAACTAAGTTGATGGACTACACCAAAATGGTAAAGCTGACTGGAAAGCTCAGGAACCAAGAGGACAAAAACTTTTTAAAAGAATGGGGGGAAATTTTATAATTTATTTAGGAGACCACTGTAAGCAGATGAAAACATTAGCAGGATTCTAATTTCACTTGTAATGTAACAAATACGATGGATAATATGGATGGATATAAAATATAGATTATGGAGTAATATGCAGTTGTAAATGTTGACAATAGGACCCATGGAGGGAAGTCTGGAGATTCAGAGAAATCTGTATATGGATATGCATTTGGTATTGTTATAAATTTATATTTGTAAAATCAAATAAAAAATGATTTCAGAATGTCTGCTGAAACTATGACATGACATAATCATAGTTGCTAGGTGCTGCCTATATGAAGAACCTGCTGTTTGTGACCACTGTCCTTAAAAAGCAAAAGTCGGTTCCATACAGATAATTTTTCAAGCCATGTTAGGATCTGAACTGTTACTTTTTCTGAGCGGCTCTTATGAGACTATTTTTTGAAGGGCTAGCTGTATGGTTGCTACAAAGCTTTTACTCCTTCCTATTAGGTCAAGAGGCTATCAGGGAAATACAGTGTATACTGTTTTTCAGTGCATTGAGATTCGTTTGAAAATGAGACTGCGATTCGTTTGAAAATGAGAGCTGGTGTTTTGTTTCAGTAACAAATATTGGTGCTTTTTTCTTAAATTAGTGCTCGTCAAAAGTATGTGAGATCTGCTTGGGAGAAGGAAAACATTAACGAGAAGTGGAAAACCACCAGATGGGCACAAAAAATTGAAGCTAGGAAGAAGGTATGTTTTCGAGAATGAAGTTTGCAACATTGGGCAGAAATACTGATGCTAAACTAGCCAAATAAGCTGTTGCTTCGGCAACTGAATGATTAGTAGGATGACTTCAGCAGTAAAAGTCCCAGTAGGTCAACATGGTTGCATCTAAATCTATTCAGTTAAAAAGCCACCTGTCTTATGTGCCTGGCTGCTGGTATGCTAAGTTCATTTAGGAGAGGACCTTTAGGTGTTGCAATGGATCACTCTTTCTCCCCCCCCTTAAAATCTTAATTGCTTTTTGCTGTGTTCCTGGTTTTCTGAAGAGCCCTAGATGTTTTTTTGAAGGGCCAGTAAAAATAGCTATAATTAACACTAAACAAATCCGTTCCACATGCTCTTCAAAGTACCATTCAGAACAGGCAACTGGCGTACCTTGCAAACCTTGGTGGAGCAATTCTCTCTCACCCCTAATCTACCTCACAGTATTAGAAACTCAGATATACTGTATAAGCTAGGCGCCAAACAGCTCCTTAAATCAGGGTTACAGTTACCAAAACGGAATGCATAGTTGCCATTTTTGGGCCAGATGACTCAAAAGTTGTGTTTTTCAATACGGCTTTTTGGTTCCTGAAATTCATTATCATGGTGCAGATAAAATACAACAGAATTCTGCAAGTTGTGTTGCTATTGTGTGAAAACAGTCAAGGTCCAAGGATCCCCAGGCATGCACCTCCAGATGGTGGAGATGTCCTGGCGCCTGGCAATTTTCAAATGCTGCCTCACAGAAGAGATGTGAGGATAAAAAGGAGAAACGAGCAGAACTAAGTACAGTACCCTGACCTTGCTAGAGGAAAGGCAGGATATAAATGCAGTTAACAAGATAAACAAGAATGCTCAGAAGCTAAATTGGCAGGCATGAGATATGTATTTCGTTGGGTTGAAAACAAGTTTGGAAGTTTGAACAAAACTCAGCCTTATTTAGCAAGATGATTATATTTCTAACAATTATTTTTTTGTCTGCCCCGGAAAATCTTTCCCCAGAAAGCCAAGATGTCAGATTTTGATCGTTACAAGGTCATGAAGGCCAAGAAAATGGTAGGTAAAGGCAAAACTGCTGGTAATCTAGTTTTATATTCCTTTTCCTTTGTAATTTTAATAACTATTTGAACAGAACTGTCCTGCATATCAGTGTGAGCAACTTGTAGTTTCATGTTCTGGGTTTGATTAGACTGCTACAATTCATTGTATGCAAGGCTGCATCTGAAGACCCCTTGGAAACTGCAGCTGCTAGCCATGTGTGGATGGAACACAACTCAGTGGCTCTAGGGTTATCTCCGCTGCCTTGGATTTTTTTTACACTGAGAAGCAGTGTTTTATTTAGATGACTGCCTTTTCCTTCGCCTCCCACTTGCCTCTCCAACTTTCCCCCTCACACCTGAGCCCTCCATGCTGTGCACTCCAAGGAAAGGGTCATTTGAGGCATTGTGGGTGAGGTAGCCCTACCATTTTTGCTGCAGTGGTGGCAAAGTCTGTTTAAAGGCTCAGTGCTGCAGTGCTCCCTTCCTTACAAGAGGCGACCTCAAAGTGGGGGTCGGGGACTGTCTACCACCCCTCCTGATCTGCTGCCTGAAGCAGTTGCCTCATCATAGGGCTGCCCCCGACCAGTTCCGTCACTCACTGCACTTTTGCAGTCCTTTCTGTGCAGTCTCTGCAAGCTTAACTTTTGCGAAATGGAAACTGAAATTGTTGACTGCAATGCAAGCAAAATAACCCCAGTCTGCATTGCAACTCAAACACTTACGAGTAACTAATAAAGTCAGTTAGATAGGGTGAAAACGTGAGTCCTGCTTACGACCGTGTATAATTTTGTTTCCTTTACAGAGAAACAGAATCATCAAGCACGAAGTGAAGAAGCTGCAAAAGGCTGCCGCTCCTCCCCCCAAAAAAGCATAAATTGTCAGCAAATAAAATTTCATTTTCATGTGCACCTAGTATAGCTGTATGACTGTTTCTTCAGCTGCTTTTACCAGATTTTTGATAAAAACTGTATACTAAGATGTGCACAGAATGGCTACCATTCATCTTAAGTGCAGGCAAATCGATACCTGGTGCAGGTGTCAACTAGGCAATAGCCAGTTAAAACTTAACATGTCTTTTGGGTAACTGTTCAATTTTGTACTTTACATACACTAGTGGCCAAATTTGTGGGAACCTTTTGGAAAAAGTGTATTTCCGAGGTTTGATGGCTCATAACACCACTTTTTTTTTTTGAGTAATATAATTTTTTTGAGTAAAATAATTATATATCAGTGGAAAGCTAACTTAGTGAAGAATGTAATGCAATAACTTTTATGAAGGATGATTTATTACAACAGCAGTCCTAAAGAAACATGAAACACATAGAAAAAATGAGATATACAAAAATTCTAACCATATCAGTTAATACTTAGTTGTTGGGTAACCTTTCGCTTTAATTACGGCCTTACAATGCCTTCCCATGGAGTGAACCAAGTTTTTTAGTTCTGCAGCTGTAATAATGTGAAACTAAGATTGAATTGTTGCCTCTATTAATTGGGTTTTATTGCTTGGTTGCTTCTGACCAACAAGTTTTAGTCAGCTCCATAGGGTTAAGGTCTGGGCTATTCCAAGGCCATTCCAGCTGTGGAATATGATCTTGAAACCACCTTTTGCACACAGCAGCAACATGACATGGAGCTGAATCCTGCTGAAATATAAAGTATTTCATTTATGTATTTGTGGGCATTTACATTCCCATTAATTACGCAAATTCTGCCCACTTTTTGCTGTCCTACAATCCCAGATCATAACATTACCTGGGTGTTTCACGGTAGGTGTAATGCAAGTAGGATGTAAATCTCTGATTCTTCTCACTATGCCATTACTACCAAGCAAGGAGATGTTGGTCTTGTCACTCCAAATAACCACGCTGCTCTTTCTAGGGTTCTGCAACTTACCTTGGTGACACTTGACTATGTGCCTGTTGGTGTTAATTAACTGAACATTAACTGTGAGCAGAGCTGCATAGAACAGTTTGTATGCGGAAGGTCTCGGGTTCAAAGTTACATTGAGCCTGGACTCCTGAATCCTTTCAAAGGGGCTTAACCACTTTTTAGTGCCATATTTTGGCTCAAACTGTATACGTTCGTGTTGATGTCTTATTTCGACGTGTGTTCATGAGAATACCTTCAATCAGATAAAGCAAATTTTATAGTGGGTTAGGAGTAGATGCCACCTACTGGCCTAATCTGCCCAATTTCTCTTATTTCCATATATTTGCAAGTGTTCAGCATGCACTCTCAGTAAATGGATGCATCCTCTTTGAGCCTCTCAGCCAGGATGTGACTTGATACCCATGTTGGGGATGTGGATCTGTGTTGGCTGATGGAGAGGGAAGAGATGGAGGCACAGTGAAGTGCAACTTTATTCCAGCTGGGTTTCTCTCTTTCAAAAGGTTTTTCGAGAGAAGGCATCAAGTACTCTGTAAGAAGCTTGATGACCCAAGTTATTTCTCCATCCTATCCACTGTTAATGTGGCACTGTGATGCAGATGTAGCTTGGCTACCAGAGCGCAGCATGCTGTTTTATTTTCTTCTAAATTTATTTGGTTTTTCAAATTAAAGTTTTAACAATCACATATCCAACATACATCATAAAAACAAGATTCCAAAGAATCTGGACTTCTCCCCTTTGTGGGTCCTTTTGTTAACCACTTCCTCCTGCATCTTTTATAATAATCCAGATCTTTTACATCTCCATTATATCCAAACTTCACCATTAAACTACAAGTGTTATTCCAATCCTACTAACGATTTTAACCTGCTCAACACAGAAGGCACTGTCTGAGAAAATGTGGCTGTGGTCGACAAAGGAGCCTTTTCTTGTTGATGGGGCGGGGCAAGCATGACCACCGCATCTTGTGATCCTCTGCTGTTTGATGTGGCAAACATCTGCCATGCCCCCTGGGGCTGGCACCCATGGCACTGTCTCAAAATTCCAAATGTGTTCACTGCTTCAATGTAAATCTTTTTCTCCCTCCAGCTTGGCTTGCCCTAACAGACAAAATTTTCACTTAACGCTGTAGCACAGCATGTCTGTTCTACATGAACAGACCAGGAACCTAATTGTCGTCTTCTTTGGCAATCACTCGTAGCCAAGTAAGATTGTCTTCCGTAAACGCGGTTTTAAAAGTGAGTCCATAAGTGACTGTGGAGGCCAATTCTGGATCCACACGTCCTTCCACAGTGGGGACATTGGTTTCCGGGCGGGAGTTGATCACGGTGAGGGTTTGCCAAGCCTGCCTTCTGCTTAGCGTGTTTCTCCCTCGCTTCCTGAGTTCGAGAGTCTTCAAAGCCCATGACACCTTTGGTAAAGGCTGTTCTCCAATTGGAGCGCTCGCAGGCCAGTGTGTCCCAGTTGTCGGTGTTTATACTACATTTTTTTAGATTTGCCTTGAGAGAGTCTTTGAACCTCTTTTCTTGACCACCAGCATTACGCTTTCCATTTTTAAGTTCGGAATGGAGTAGTTGCTTTGGAAGACGATAATCAAGCATCCGTACAACATGACCAGTCCAACAAAGTTGATGTTGAAGAATCATTTTCACCCATTTCACGTCCCATTTGGGAGATTGCATCCTCATCATGGCAAGGGAGAGACCAACCTGGCTCTGTTGATGAACCGGAGAAAGAGCAGCTTGCTTTCCTCTTCCCTCCCCTTTCCTTTTTCCTTTTGTGTCGCGCCTGTTAGATTTTTGTTTTTTTTTTTTTTTAAATGATTTTTATTAATTTTATAATTTTATAAACATACAATAATACATTTCGGTCAGGATTCATCCCTCCCCATCTCTCACCTTGGGGAGATATATAATCTTACCCTCCCTCTCACGGAGGTAAACCCAGTCTTTATTTCCCCTGACCTCAAACAAATCATTATCTAGCTTCGGCCTACCCCTTTTCCCGGGTAGGCCCTTCTTGAAAACAAATCATAATCATGGTGACTTCCTCCGCACCTCCCTAGTGGCTGCATCAAACAATATATTACTTCCATTCAGGTACATAAACACCTTAAACCTAACTTAAGCTTAGTTTCAAAATATAGTTCTAACTCATACAAAACAACATATCTTGTTTCACAACTTTATTTAGTTCTAGCCTCTGCGTCTTCCTCCCACATCATCTAAAAGTTTCCTTCTGACTCCCCTTAATCTTCAGGCCCCTAACTTCAAGAGGTGCTATCATAATCCAAACTCCAAGCCATGTCCGACATAAAAAGGTCAAAATCCAAATGTTTAATCAATCCCCAATAACCCATCTGCACCATTCACCCCTGCCCTCGCCTTTCCTCAGTCCAAGTCCAAGTGCTCACTTGCACTTGGGCTTCATCTTCACTTTGACTTCTCCGCTGGTTCTGTTTCCACTGTCTTTGTACAGGGTAATCCTTTATGAATGTCAATCTTTTAATCCTCTTTTTCAATCCAGATATCTTACGGCGGAAAAGTTTCTTCCTATGTTTCTTCCTGTGGCGAGGCTTTCTCATGGCCTTGGGGGGAATTTCACCCCCTTCCTCTCTTTGTGCAGCTGGCATGACATCAACATTGTTTACAGCGCCTCTCATTCTTGCAGTCTCTGCCTGGAACTCCATTCGCAGTTCCCAGATTTTATCAAGGACTCTCTTCCAGCCTCCACATTCCAAATCGTCCTCCATTTTCAAAGACATGGCTTTACAATATTCCAGACCGAACCAAAGCCAAGTTCTAACACCAAATTTCCACAGTCAATTCCAACAGGTCCGATTCCGATCCTAGCTGTCAAAAATGTTAGTTAGTAGCCCCCCCGATCAGGGGTGTCAAAAGGATCGCATCTCTGTTGCAATGTCAAATTCCGTTACTTTGCAGCCGCATCGGCAATTAAGTTCCTGATTTTGTGCCACAGTAGCAAGGGACGGACCTCCGTAAATTTCATCCCTTTACTTTGCCAAATTAGTCCTAATTCTTCGGTACACTCTTTGTACTCACGGTTAAATTGTCCAATCAAGGCATTTTCGGAGGAATCAGCGCGCTCAGCTGGGAAGGGCTCGCAGCTTCAACCCAGCGGGCAATGGCGGTCCGAGGGGCTCCGCTACCCCGCGTCTCGCACGGCAGCCTCTACTGTGGCCGCCGCGGGAGTTGGGGCGGCGTTGGGAGCCGCTGCCGGACCTAAGGTCCCGGGATCAAAGCTCCCGGGAGTTTCGGGGGCTGCGTCGCTGTCGCAGGCACCCCTTTAAGCCGGTCGGGTCGGGGAATGTCAGGAGCGACATGTCCCCCGACCTTCCCCTCCGGCGCGCCGACCGGAAGCCCGCGCCTGTTAGATTTTTGAAGCTGTGGGCAGGGACAGTCTTTTAACAGACGCACATCCTTTAGAAACCTTGAGGAGCTTTATAGGTGTTGTTAGAAGAAGAAACATCCTTCCCGTAGCACCTGCCAATGGTTGTTTGCACAAACACATTACACAACAATTGTAGGCAACTACGTGGTCTGTCGCAAGGTGGTGCTGTTTCTCCCTTTTGAAAAGTTCTCTTGGGGAAAACATGATCATGCATTTCCCTTAAAACTGACAGGCGAACACTGCAAATCTGTACCTGTGGGAAATTGTCATTTATCTCAACTTGCCAGTATTTATCCCAATCAAATTATCTCTAGCTTTATTGATGGACAGAACGGGGATCGAGAGTCTGGTGCAGAAAGTAAGATGGATGTTGATATTAGAAGGGCCGGTTGTTTTTCAAGCTGTTCACAAATAAATATTCAAATAAGGAAATTTAACCGCAGACATTTGTTGCGCAATATACCAAAATTGTCAACTCTCAGACATCCTGCAGCTGAGATATAGTGCTTGCTATAAGAAATTCAGCTTACAGATGTCCTATTAATTATCATTTTTGTTAGGGGCTGTGCATTCTGAGTAATTAAGAAGAATACGAAAGCTGTTTTGGCTAAAGAGATAAGCAAGCAACGGTCGCAGTGTGGGACAGTTGTTAAAAACTGGGTTTCCCTCTGGGTGTATATATGCTGTTACCAAACTGGAGGCGGACCCTTTTGCGGGGGAGGTTTGAAAACATTTTTAAAATGCCACAGCGCTAATGCAGATACAGCCCATTCTTTCCATATTGTGTGTTCTGTGGCTGAAAGAGAATGGGCGTTAAATAATATTGGTAAGAGATTTTACGGGGAGGGGGACCCCAAACTGAAATCAATGGAAAACTGAAGGAGCCAAGTTACAGATTGCTTGCAATATCACCAGGTGCACAGCATGTTTTGATTAGATAGAAAGAATGGATTTCTGGACCAAAGCTCACAATTTGAAAAAGAACTATTGCAAAATAAGGATAAGGTAAAGGTAAAGGGACCCCTGACCATTAGGTCCAGTCGTGTCCGACTCTGGGATTGCGATGCTCATCTCGCTTTAGTGGCCGAGGGAGCCGGCGTACAGCTTCCAGGTCATGTGACCAGCATGACTAAGCCGCTTCTGGCAAACCAGAGCAGCGCATGGAAACGCCGTTTACCTTCCCGCTGCAGCGGTACCTATTTATCTACTTGCACTTTGACGGGCTTTCGAACTGCTAGGTTGGCAGGAGCAGGGACCAAGCAACGGGAGCTCACCCCGTCACGGGGATTCGAACCGCCGACCTGATTGGCAAGCCCTAGGCTCTGTGGTTTAACCCACAGCGCCACCCGTATCCCTTAATAAGGATAAACCTCTGCCTAAAATGTATAATTTTTTACTAGAATGGGAAACAAAAGACGAGCTTGCAGAGTATATTGATGTTGATTATGTATTTTGTGGTTTTATATTTTGATTTTGTTCTGAGACCTCCGGGTACAGGGCAGTATATAAATTCAATAAATAATAAAATAATAATACCGTAATAATAAAGAAGTTTGTTTCCATATAGAAACAGGATGTCACCTCCAAAGAGAGCTTGGGCAATAGGCAAGAATCTTTTAATGAAAAAATTAACAAACACCCGTATTCTAGAGATTACAGAAACATCTGTGCTAAGGTTATATCCTGCCCCCCCCCCCCATTTTATTCCCTGGTTATGATTATGACTCAGATAAGCATACGGTGGCAGGAAATATGCAACCATCATGCCTTCCAGAAGTATTTACTCATTCCAATGGCTTAACCCAACTGTGCATACTGAAAAGCTTCCAATTGCTTTTCTAACCACAAAACAGCCTTTGCAGAACTACAGCTGAGATGATTTAAATAAGCGAGGCTTTCCTGAACGGCCAATAGACGTGAGATTTCCAAATGTCTCTCTGAACAACACTGTAGAGTTCTGCTAAGATACCTATATACTCGAGTATAAGCCGACCCGAATATAAGCCAAGGCACCCAATTTTACCACAAAAAACCTGGGAAAGCTTCATGGGAGCCACTGCCTGCCTCACTCGAGTATAAGCCGAGGGTGGCTTTTTCAGCACAAAAAATGTGCTGAAAAACTAGGCTTATACTCGAGTATATAGGGTAAATAACCTTGCAAAAAGCTCTTCCAATTCGGATAGAAACAGGGACTCACCCTCGGAGGTGGGCTTATCCCAGGGATCCTCGGGCAACGGGCGCCATTTTCTCATTGGCGAGAAGAAGAATCTGTGCCAAATGAAAACTTAGCATGGACTCTGCTTACCTTTCAATGCGTGTGTCAGAGATTTGATAGATCAGCAGCACAGCTCAGCAGAACCTCTGGCAAGCCAGATGTTGGACTCGAACTCTTATCCAATCCAGCCAATATGGGAGTTGCAGAGCAGCAACATCTGGAGGGGCAGAGGTTGCTGATCCCTGTATTAAATATTTGTAATTTCAGCCCCTGTCTTACCTTTGCTGCTTTTGTTCACTATCAAAAAGGTTCATTCATCCGGCTATGCCTTATTTACGTTGGTCCAGGGACGCGGGTGGCGCTGTGGTCTAAACCTCTGAGCCTCTTGGGCTTGCCGATCGGAAGGTTGGCGGTTTGAATCCCCGCGACAGTGTGCTCCTGTTGCTCTGTCCCAGCTCCTGCCGACCTAGCAGTTTGAAAGCACACCAGTGCAAGTAGATAAATAGGTACCGCTGCAGTGGGAAGGTAAACGGCGTTTCCGTGCACTCTGGCTTCTGTCACAGTGTTTTGTTGCACCAGAAGCAGTTTAGTCATGCTGGCCACATGACCCAGAAAGCTGTCTCTGGACAAACGCCAGCTCTCTGGACAAACGCCAGCTCTCCCTGATTCCTTACTACTGTAAAGAAAAACAAACAAATAAATAATCAGCCTGCCCTCAACTTGCTGCCCTACTGATTACAACTGACCCTCATTGATTAAACGATTAAGGCTTCACTTCATTAAACCGGCTAAAGCTCGCAGTCTGTGGCACAAGCGAGGAGAATAATGGAACGGGCACAGAAACAAAACAGGCAGCTCTGTTTTCTGTCTTTCTTTGGTACACCTGGAAAGGCGGAAGCGGTCTGAGACCTCAGGGGGGTGAGGCGGGTGAAGCTATCCTGTTTTTTGGGACAAGACCGGTCCGCCGTATTTATCAAGGACAGGAGCAAGGAATGGGAGAAAAGAATGAGAGTGCTTTCAGCTTGACTCACCTGGCTGCACCTGTTTGCCCATCCTGCCCGAGCTCCGAGGGGCCGATGGGATTCGTGGCGGACAGGAGGGAGCTGTTTAGTGTAAGAACAGCCCAACATTTCCTCTTTTCTTTCTTTTTTTTAAAAAAATCATTTTCACTTTTAACAATTATCAACATGCATAAATCACAATCATTTTACAAATAGGATTCTCAGTATCCCCGAACTTCCCTCCACCTCTCCATGGTTTCCATAGTTATTCTTTTCAAACTGCATCATTCTCCATATTTTCTTAAAACTCAATTCTCACCATAGTTCTCGCTTCATTGCAAGTGTTTTTAAAATCCTGCCAATGTTTTCAATTGTTTACAGTGTTCTTTCAAGTAACTTATAAAATTTCCCCATTCTTTATTAAATTTATTGTCCTCTTGATCTCTGATTTTCCCGGTCCTTTTCACCAATTTGTCCTCCTTCCATCTTTGGACAAATAGCATCTGCACAGCTGTTGTAGCATACATAAACAGTCTCTTCTGATCCTTGGGTATTTCTGGACCTAAAATTCCTAGTAAGAAAGCTTCAGGTTTTTTCACAAAAGTAATTTTAAACATTTTTTTCAACTCATTATAAATCATTTCCCAATATACTTTTTTTCTTGCACGTCCACCACATGTGGTAAAATGTGCCTTCTTTCTCTTCACACTTCCAACATGTATCTGTAGCAGTTCTATACATTTTTGCTAATTTAGTAGGAATCAGGCACCATCGATACATCATTTTTATATAGTTTTCTTTCAACATACCGGTAAAACATGCTGTAAATTGTAGATCTTCCCTCCATAGTTTTTCCCATGATGCCAAATATATATTATGTCCAATATCCCTTGCCCATTGTATCATTGCTGATTTCAAACCGCCCAACATTTCCAGTTCCCAGTTTGCATATCGGCGTGCCTAATTTCTACCTGCGGGGTTGGCATGTTCGCAGCAACAGTTTCCAGGGAACATCAACGTTGAAAAATCTGTTGCTAGAAAAGATTTAGGGCATGAGAGCTATCCCCCAGAAGCAATGTTACTTCGTATTTGTGTATACTTTGAGCAGGGGTAGGCAACCTAAGGCCCGTGGACTGGATGCGGCCCAATCGCCTTCTCAATCTGGCCCGCAGATGGTCCAGGAATCAGCGTGTTTTTACATGAGTAGAATGTGTCCTTTTATTTAAAATGCATCTTTGGGTTATTTGTGGGGCATAGAAATTCGTTCACCCCCCAAAAAAAAATATAGTCCGGCCCACCACATGGTCTGAGGGACGGTGGACCGGCCCACGACTGAAAAAGGTTGCTGACCCCTGACTTTGAGGGATGGGTCCTCCCTCCCTTAAGACTGTGGGTCAATTGTGTTGTGGATTTTATCAACGAAACCTACCCATAGTCTTAAATAAAGGGAAAACACTGTTCGTACAAAATAATGTTACGTGCCACCCCAATTTCTGTGCTGTGTGAGAATACAGGGGTCCAAGGCAGGGTTACGAGGTTATGAGGTACGGCATAGACTGTGGTGTCTTTATGATATATGGTTTATTTACACATATACACCACCTGAGCTGGAGGGGCGTCCAGCATTACACTCCAAGAGGGTCCTGCTTCTCCCGCAGCCACAATCCCAGGTTCAAATTGTCAACCCACACGGTGCTCTGATCCCACTTTCCCAAGCCTGCTGGCCCTTGCAAACTGACCACATCCCTCCCAGCTCAGATCAGAAAAAATTGTGATCCTAGACACATGTCACCTAACTCACACAGAACTTGGTTAAATTCGAACTCTTTCCCGGATCCCAGAATTTAGGGGAGCCTTGAACATAGCTGTCAACCCTCCCTTTTTTTGCAGGAAACTCCCTTATTCCAATGTCATTTCCCGCTGCTATCCCAGATTGTTGATATCCCTTAAATTTCCTGGATTTCAAAGGAAGCAGCTCCTCTCCCTCCCTGCCGGCCAGGCGGGCTCCTCAGCTGTGTTGCTCGGCTGCCAATAAGGAGTCTGAGACCGACTGGGGGCGAAGCTTGCATGCCTTGTGCATCCAGACCCCTCATGCCCAACGAGACAGACAGCCTGCCTGCCGTCTACGCGCTCGCTCTTTCGCTCACCCGTTCGCGCGCAGCCTCTGGAGCGCAGGGTGGCGAGGCTATTTGGTGCCATTGCACTGCCCTCGCGGCATCCCTTATCTTCAAATCCGAAAGTTTGAAAAAATCCCTTATTTTCAAATTCGAAAGTTGACAGCTATGGCCTTGAACCCCCCACCCCTTCCAAGCTTATAGCAATAATAAAGATAATAGGATAATTATGACGATGGTGAAAACGAACAGAAGCTCGCTAGCGGCAGCTCTAAGAAATCGTGGACTTGCGGGTGTACGAATATTATAAGCTTGCATAGCAACCAGAAATGCTGGGAAGCACAACAGAAATAATGAACTGGCTATATATTGGACACATCGACTGGAGAACAAAAACAAACAAACGGTACTGCCCATAAGATAACTGCACAATGAGATAACTGTTGATCTCCTTGCTTCTTAGCACCCACCCAGGTCATCCGGGGGCAATGCCACTGACCCTGGGGACCGCTGCTTTGACCACTGTGCCATACTGCCTCCCTCCTCGACCCACTTCTTCGAGTCCACCTTTCTGCGTTCTGTTCATCCAATCTAGTATTCATTGGCGAACTGTTTGCCCACAGACGACGCAGTGTGCTTCTCTACTCTACGCAAGAGGAGCGCCTGGGCGGCTCTCCCCCCAGGACTAAGGCTTTTAGTGTTTCGAGAGAAATCCGAGAAGGCTTTTATTGTGAAAAGAGCTTCTGCAATGTGAGCAGGCCTCCCCCCTTCCTCTGATCCCCCTCCCATAAGTCTGCCAGCCCTGGCACACTTTGAACACTCAGCAACTAAGCTGGCTGGCTGCTCAGCCAGCATTTCGTCCTATGGCTCAGAACCATCTTTCCCCCAATTTGCACAGCAGCACCTGGAAAGTTTAGCAAGAGATTCACAGGCTGTATTTTTTTGAAAATCTAACTCCCTGCTCTTTTTTGGGGGGGGGTGTTGAAAGATGAGTAAAAGGCTCAGCCTGCAAACCAAAACTCTCCCAACAAAGTGTGGCGGCTGGGAAGGCACCTTGAAGATGTAGCATCTGGTTGCAGTTACCCCAAGAGAGAGCGAGAAATGGAGAGAGACCAGAGATATTGACGGCTGATGTTCTGGGCTCTTGGGAAGTTCAACGTATGGGGTCCTGCAGCTGAGCGAAGAGAAGTTAATGGGCAAACGAAAGAGGCAAGCGAGCCTGGGGTCTTCTGCCGGAGGTGAAGACAGGAGGTGGGAGGAAAAGGAAGAAAACCGTCCGTCTGAGCATGGTAAGAGTTTTGTTTCTAGTACTGCAGTCCTAGGAAGTCCATGGCGTTCAGTGTTGCTTACTCCCAAATACAGTGGCACCTCGGGTTACATACGCTTCAGGTTACAGATGCTTCAGGTTACAGACTCTGCTAACCCAGAAATATTACCTCAGGTTAAGAAGTTTGCTTCAGGATGAGAACAGAAATAGGGCAGCGGCGGCACAGCGGCAGGGGGAGGCCCCATTAGCTAAAGTGGTGCTTCAGGTTAAGAACGTTTTCAGGTTAAGAATGGACCTCCAGAACGAATTAAGTACATAACCAGAGGTACCACTGTACAGTGGTACCTCGGTTTAAGAACAGTCCTGTTTATGAACGATTCGGTTTACGAACGCCGCAAAACTGAAAGTAGTGTCCTGGTTTGCAAACTTTACCTCGGTCTAAGAACGGAAGCCAAACGGTGGAAGGGCACTGGCAGCGGGAGGCCTCATTAGGGAAAGTGCGCCTCGGTTCAATAACGGTTTCAGTTTAAGAACGGACTTCTGGAAAGGATTAAGTTCGTAAACCGAGGTACCACTGTACAGGATTCAGGGCCAGCTCAAGGAATTTTGCTGCCTGAGGCAAAGGAGCCACCTGCCACCCCAGGCCATAGAGAGAATCCCACCGTCCTGGCAGAGGGATCTTACTGACAATGGGACGGTATACCTGAGGGCAACAGGGGAATTGGGAGGAATGGAGGGCTGTTGCCATTCGCTCAGTGTCTGCCGCCTGAGGCAGCCCCCGCCCCCCGACTCTGTCCGACGGCAGGGCCGGCCCCGATAGAGCTGTAGCTTCAGTCTACAAAATGCCTCCACGTGAGAGAAATCCTTGAGGGGGGACAAATGGATTTGCAAAGGTCTTGTTCCCATGTTACAGTTCTCCACTCTTCTGTGATTTTCCCCTGTCCGAAACGCAGACTTCCCCAATGCGCCTCCCCCTGCTTCGGTTCCGGTGATGTGGAGCCGGCCGCGTGTTTCGTGGCAATAACTCCCACTCTGGGGGCACTGTAAGAAAACAAGTTGTGCCTCATCTAAGGCTGACCGATACAAGACAGATGAGTTTTAGGATTTGTGACAGGTGCCATCCTGGCCCCGCGGCCAGGCCAGCAACTGAGTGGCAAGTCAGCTGAGGGAAAGCAAATAGAGCGCCTCTTATCTGTTCAGTTGCACAGCAGGCGTCATGTGGGAATGTGGTCTTATTACCCTGGACGGCAATGAAAGCTGTTGTTCAGCTCGGTTTGGACCTTACTTTGGAGCAACGGTGGACAAAACCAGGATGGCCTGTTGAGAAAAGATGTCAGGCCGTGGTTATGAACCGCCCTGAGTTCTACAGGTATAGCGCGGTATACAAATTTAATAAATTATAGTCATAATAATACTGCATGGAATGCGAAAGGTCAGAAATTCCATCTCTGGCTTCTCCAGGGAAGGCAGAGAAAGACCTCTGTCTGAAACCTTGAGAGCTTGAATCAGAAGAATCTTTTATTTGCATCAGCCACTGTGGATGTAGCCTATCTTGATTTCAGCAAGGCCTTTGACAAGGTGCCCCATGATATTCTTGTAAAGAAGCTGGTAAAATGCAGGCTAGACAATGCTACCATTCAGTGGATTTGTAACTGGCTGACTGACCGAACCCAAAGGGTGCTCATCAATGGCTCCTCTTCATCCTGGAGAGAAGTGACTAGTGGGGTGCCACAGGGTTCTGTCTTGGGCCCAGTCTTATTCAACATCTTTATCAATGACTTGGATGATGGGCTTGAGGGCATCCTGATCAAGTTTGCAGATGACACCAAATTGGGAGGGGTGGCTAATACTCCAGAGGACAGGATCACACTTCAATATGACCTTAACAGATTAGAGAATTGGGCCAAAGCAAACAAGATGAATTTTAACAGGGAGAAATGTAAAGTACTCCACTTGGGCAAAAAAAAAATGAATGGCACAAATACAGGATGGGTGACACCTGGCTTGAGAGCAGTACATGTGAAAAGGATCTAGGAGTCTTGGTAGACCACAAACTTGACATGAGTCAACAGTGTGATGCAGCAGCTAAAAAAGCCAATGCAATTCTGGGCTGCATCAATAGGAGTATAGCATCTAGATCAAGGGAAGTAATAGTAGCACTGTATTCCGCTCTGGTCAGACCTCACCTGGAATACTGTGTCCAGTTCTGGGCACCACAGTTCAAGAAGGATACTGACAAGCTGGAACGTGTCCAGAGGAGGGCAACCAAAATGGTCAAAGGCCTGGAAACGATGCCTTATGAGGAAAGGCTTAGGGAGCTGGGTATGTTTAGCCTGGAGAAGAGAAGGTTAAGGGGTGATAGGATAGCCATGTTCAAATATATAAAAGGATGTCATATAGAGGAGGGAGAAAGGTTGTTTTCTGCTGCTCCAGAGAAGCAGACACGGAGCAATGGATTCAAACTACAAGAAAGAAGATTCCACCTAAACATTAGAAAGAACTTCCTGACAGTAAGAGCTGTTCGACAGTGGAATTTGCTGCCAAGGAGTGTGGGGGAGTCTCCTTCTTTGGAGGTCTTTAAGCAGAGGCTTGACAGCCACCTGTCAGGAATGCTTTGATGGTGTTTCCTGCTTGGCAGGGGGTTGGACTGGATGGCCCTTGTGGTCTCTTCCAACTCTATGATTCTATGATTCTAGCCATAGCAATAAAATAAAATGTACTGAAGATAGAGGTAAAAAAGACAGAAAATACTTGACGTAACCGTTTCCAGAGAGATACTCTTCTGTGAGTCTCCTGCAGAAATACCGGTAATAACGGAATCTTAAAGGCGAATGAATGAATGGATTAGGGTGTAAGCTTTGTGAACCGATGCATGCTTCATCCGATGCATGACATGAAATCTTAATTGGCAAGGTATGGCAGGAGCTAAACGGCAATGAGATGCAAGCGTTACAGCCAGTGATAACTGGAACTTAGAAACCGTTTTTTAATAAACAGAGCAGATACAATAGCACTGGTGAGCAAGCTGATTTAGGAGAAGTGGAATGTTCAGGCCCTGTGGCATTTATGCACCCATTGCAAGTTTGTGCTGGAGTCCTCGCTTTCCCCCCATCCTTAATGCCTGGAAGTCCCACCTTGACACCTAAGGCAACCATGATAGCTGGTGTCTTTGCAAACAGCGCATGCGATTCCAAGCACCCTGGGAAATGTGGCACCATACGGCTATCCCTGCTTCTCAGTGGATACTTATACGTTTATCTGCATTTCCTCTTTTACGAGCTCAGGCAGCATTCATGATATGCCCACTCTTGTTTTTCCCCTCCCGACAACCCTGCGAGGTAATAATAATAATAATAATAATAATAATAATAATAATAATAATAATAATTTTATTATTTGTACCCCGCCCATCTGGCCGGGTCTCCCCAGCCACTCTGGGCGGCCTCCAACAGACATTAAAATACATTAAAATATCACAAGTTAAAAACTTCCCTAAACAGGGCTGCCTTCAGGTATTTTCTAAATGTCAGGTAGTTGTTTATCGCTTTGACCTCTGATGGGAGGGCGTTCCACAGGGCGGGCGCCACTACCGAGAAGGCCCTCTGCCTGGTTCCCTGTAGCTTTGCTTCTCGCAGTGAGGGAACCAACAGAAGGCCCTCGGCGCTGGATCTCAGTGTCCGGGCTGAACGGTGGGGGTGGAGACGCTCCTTCAGGTATACAGGACCGAGGCCGTTTAGGGCTTTAAAGGTCAGCACCAACACTTTGAATTGTGCTCGGAAACGTACTGGGAGCCAATGTAGTTCTCTCAGGACCGGTGTTATGTGGTCCCAGCGTCTGAGCCCAGGTAGGCTAGTCTGAGAAACGGACTGTCCCAAGGCTGGCCAGTGTGCTTCAGGAGTCAACTGGGTTTTGAACCCGTCCAAGACTTGCTCTCTGCCAACACAGGAAGTGGCCCTGTGCCTTTTCCAAGATTCTGCCCATGCGCAAATATTTCCACCCTTCGTGCCTGCAGGATGAGTTGATTTTCAGTGTCGAGTGTTGCAATGAAAGCATCAGTTAACCATCCTTCTCCCTTCCACAAAAGTCCATAAAGTTGATTATTTTTGAAGGAAAGATGGAAGTCTTCTTCGGAGAGTATTTGTGCCTATTTCCTGACATTCTCGGCATGACCATGTGAGCTAGTTCCAGTATAGCTTCTAGGAATCCTTGTCCAGGAAGTCAGAGAGCCAATTCTTTCCCTCCACACCTACTGGCTAGGATCTCAACTTTCCAAGTAATCCTCAGCACAACACAGGGTGGCACTCACCGATTCCTGACGCTAGATGTTAGCAAGACAGCGAGAAGGGAATTGTTTTAGCAGGAGAGGCTCTTGGAGAACAAGAATGCTGAGCTGGTTTCCCCCTTTTCTCTGAGAGAGCTGTAGTGGTTTCAAAAATATGTGCAAGGTTGCACATTTGAGCACTGATGCAGACATGCCGTCTGCATATTAAAGGGACCCTGGCACTTGGATGGAGCCGGCCAAGAGTTGTCAATTGTGCAACGGATGGTTCTTTCTCCTTTGTGTGTGTGTGGTTTTTTTTAATAATTTTTATTTGATTTAACAAGCGTAGAGTTATAACAATACCAAATAAATATCCACATTTAGAGATTTCTCTGAATCTCCAGACTTCCCCCCATCCCCTCCATGGGTCTTATTGTCAACGTTTTCAACTGCATATTATTTCACAATCCATATTTTGTATCTATTCATATTGCCCATAGTATTTGTTACATTACAAGTGTTATTAAAATCCTGCTAATGTTTTCATCTGCTTACAGTGGTTTCTTAAATATATTATAAAATTCCCCCATTCTTTCTTAACGTTTTTGTCTTCTTGGTTCCTGAGCTTTCCGGTCAGTTTTGCCATTTTGGCGTAGTCTATCAGCTTAGTTTGCCATTCCTCTCTGGTCCGGACCTTGTCTTCCTTTCATCTCTGGGCTAGTAGCATCCGGGCAGCTGTTGTTGCATACATAAAAAGTATTTTCTGCTCCTTTGGGATATCAGTACCTACAATTCCTAATAAAAAAAGCTTCTGGGTTTGTTTTTTTTACAAGTTATTTTAAACATTTTTTCACCAATTCATTATATACCCTATATACTCGAGTATAAGCCTAGTTTTTCAGCACATTTTTTGTGCTGAAAAAGCCGCCCTCGGCTTATACTCGAGTGAGGCAGGCAGTGGCTCCTATTAAGCTTTCCCAGGTTTTTTGTGGCAAAATTGGGTGCCTCGGCTTATATTCGGGTCGACTTATACTTGAGTATATACGGTATCATTTCCCAGAATGCTTTTATTACTTTACACGACCCCCACATATGATAAAAGGTACCTTCTTTTTCTTTACATTTCCAGCAGGTAGTTGTACTTGCCTTACACATTTTTGCTAACTTAAAAGGCAAAGGGACCCCTGACCATTAGGTCCAGTCGCGGACGACTCTGGGGTTGTGGCGCTCATCTCGCTTTATTGGCTGAGGGAGCCGGCGTACAGTTTCCGGGTCATGTGGCCAGCATGACTAAGCCGCTTCTGTCGAAACCAGGGCAGCGCACGGAAACAGCGTTTACCTTCCCGCCAGAGCGGTATCTATTTATCTACTTGCACTTTGACGTGCTTTCAAACTGCTAGGTGGGCAGGAACTGGGACCGAGCAACGGGAGCTCACCCCGTCGCAGGGATTCAAACCGCTGACCTTCTGATCAGCAAGCCCTAGGCTCTGTGGTTTAACCCATAGCTCCACCCGTGTCCTTCAAATACGAATGGTACATCATTTTCATATAGTTTTCTTTCAGCGTGCAACATGCTGACTTTCTCCGTTGCTTAAGGAAGTGACTAACCTAAGTCTTTTCAGGCAAACCTGCACCATACCCATTTGGGCAGTTGGATGTGCTATTTTGGCGCATCTGATCTTTGTAGTACAGTATATATGCGCAAAGTGCTTCATTCATTCATTCATTCATTCATTCATTCATTCATTCATTCTGTATTTGGGTCACCCACCCACCCACTGGGCCACATGGCTGGCAAGAACCACTGCTGAGTGGGGTAGGACTCACCTTGCTCATTCTCGTGGCATTGTGGGTGTTACCTAGAAAGTGGGGTGCCTCTTCTTCTATCTCTGTGATATCCTCCTACCCATGAGCCTTTCGTTTCCCATAGGATGGAGCTCGTCTTCACTCCTTGTCGTTCGTCAGCAGCAGAAAAAACTTGGCTGCTCAAAATATTCTGTTATGATTATGATTGCCCACAGTCTCAAATGATAGGGCTGGTTCCGCTCGTACTTTGTCCCTGCGGCCAAAAAACCCTTGCTGATGTCATGCGGAAACGGCGGCAGCAGAGATCCCTATTCTGCCTGCGCACTTGGGCCTTTCTCTCATGTTTCCGCGGCGGCAGCGATTCCCAATTCAGGTCACTTCAACCAACTGGCAAACCCACAAGCCACTTTTTAACCTCATGAGTGTTTGAAAAGAGTGGCTTGTTGACTCATGGGAGCAAGCCAAGCCAGGCCAGGAACTGGGCCAGGGAAGACCACGGAGAAAACCTGCGTTTGCGCGGACTTTGGGATCGTGGCCAATGTACACAGCTGCATTGGAGAGGTGACTCTCCTTTTCATGAGTGGCGATTTGGGGCATATGTGTGTTGGTTTTTTGCTGTTCTTTTCTCTCGACGGCACCAGAAATGGGGTCTCAGAACAAGTGGAAATTATTTTGCTTTTTTTTTTTTTTAGGGGGGGAAGTCTCCTTTGAGGGACCCAGGTGGCGCTGTGGGTTAAACCACAGAGCCTAGGGCTTGCTGATCAGAAGGTCGGCGGTTCGAATCCCTGCGATGGGGTGAGCTCCCGTTGCTCGGTCCCTGCTCCTGCCCACCTAGTAGTTCAAAAGCACGTCAAAGTGCAAGTAGATAAATAGGTACCGCTCCGGCGGGAAGGTAAACGGCGTTTCCGTGCTCTGCTCTGGTTCGCCAGAAGCGGCTTTGTCATGCTGGCCACATGACCTGGAAGCTATACGCCGGCTCTCGGCCAATAAAGTGAGATGAGCGCCGCAACCCCAGAGTCGGACACGACTGGACCTAACGGTCAGGGGTCCCTTTACCTTTTACCTCCTTTGAGGATGATGATTTATTATAGTTGCTTTTTTCCCCCTTTTCATTTTTGTACAAAAAGTAAACTCTAAGCGACTTGCAGGGATCCCCACTCTTAATTCCACTCCTTTCATCTGGCGTATCTTGGAATCTAAAGAATGCACGTTATGCCTTCCTTGGGGAAAAGAAAATGGAGACCATATCTGCTGAGTTGCATGCCTTCAACGGAACCCGATGCTGTCCCCTGTGAGGAACAAACTAGCACACTGCAAATCTTGAAGAAACTGAAAATCTGTGTTTTGCGGTTTTGTATGCGGTGTGAAAATAGAGGGGTTTTAAAAAAAATATGTAAAGCATTTTTTTCCCTTCAGAAAAACAAATGATTAAGAACGGCTTTGCAAAATCTTAGGAGGCACAGGACAGCTTTTAAAGCCGTTGGGAGTCAGAGCTGGTAATCCCATTGAGAAAGAAAAATATAAAACAAGGCTGTGGTTCCTTCCGTGCGGGATGCTCAGCCTAGAATAGTTCCGACTTCATTCAGCCTCTGCTGATGGAGAATCCAGACAACATGACTGCCAGCTCATTGCATTCTGACTTCTTTCTCAAGGCCCAATTCATGGCAACGCCCCCTAGCTCAGCAAAAAAAGCAACTACAGTATCAGTCTGGGTGCAAACAACTGTGGAGTGTTTTCTGGGCTACTGTGCTTTTAAATAACAGCTTCCTTCTCCGGAAGGAATAGTTTCCTCTGCCTCTCCCACCCTCTTCTGCCCCACATTTGCTTTTCTCTTTCCTTAGCTAAGTACCGTATTTTCGCTCCATAACGCACACTTTTTTCCTCCTAAAAAGGAAGGGGGAAAGTCTGTGCGCGTTATGGAGTGAAGGCACTGGCCGGCAGCGGGATCCCTCGGCTGCCACTGCAGTCTAAGCAGAGGGATGCCTCTGCCATGGCTCCTGGCGGGGCGGGAGAGGAACAGATAGCCCAAAAGCAGCGCTTTCGGGGTGTCCGTTCCTTTCCCCCACCACCCCTCCATGCCCGCCCGCCCCCTTTCGCGCTGTCCTGGGGGGGGGGACAGACAGCCTGAAAACGCTGCTTTCGGGATGTCCGTTCCTCCCCCGCCCCTGGAGAGCACAGGGAGGGAGGGAGGGAGATGCTTCCCCCCCTCTCCTTCCTTCCTTCCTTCCTTCCTTCCTTCCTTCCTTCCTTCCTTCCTTCCTTCCTTCTCTCTTCCTTCCATCTCTCCCTCCTTCTTTCCCTCTCTTTTCCTTTCTCTCTCTTCCTTCCTTCTCTCTCTCTTCCCTCCCTCCCAGCCTTTTAGAGGAGGAAAACCAGGAAAAAAAAATTTCTGGTTTTCCTCCTCTAAAAACGAGGTGCGCGTTATGGTCCAGTGCGAAAAAATACGGTAATTGCGCCAACATTTGTCAAGGGACAACTCGGAGCCAGTGGCATAGCGTGGGTTGCCAATGTCCGGGGCCATGGAAGTGGGGAAAGAGATGGAGTATGCATACACATTCAACTGCCTAGTGGCAGTTCTTCTCCTCCTCCGTGCTGAATTCCTAGAATCTCACCAAAGTCTTTTTTATATCTCTTCACAAAGGCATGAGCTTTCATTGGTTCTACACACCTCTGTTTTTTACCTTTATAAGTAAAGGAAATTCCTTCAGGGAATTCCCATCTGACAGGCACCAGATTTCTGAGGGCACCGGGTAAGGTCTTTCCCATTGCCTCCCACCTCAGGATCACCAACAGATTAGAAGCAGTCCTCATTTAAAGGCAAATTTGCACTTTCTGAATCAATACACAAAGCAAAACTTGGCCACTCTTCAAAAACCACACTTCCCCAAGTTTTGCAATGCTGTTTTCCAGAGAAGCAGTGTGTATATAGCACTTGGGAAGACAGGTGAACTAATGCCAGTGTACTGGAAGAAGAAGCAAAGATCAACAGTGTCGAAGCAATGATTCTTCAACATCAACTTTGTTGGACTGGTCATGTTTTTCGGATGCCTGATGATCGTCTGCCAAAGCAACTACTTAAAAATGGAAAGCGTCAACAAAAGAGGTTTAAAGACTCTCTCAAGGCAAATCTAAAAAAATGTAGTATGAACACCGACAACTGGGAAACACTAGTCTGCAAGCGCTCCAGTTGAAGAACAGCCTTTCCCAAAGGTGTTGTGGACTTTGAAGACACTCGAACTCAGGACGAAAGGGAGAAACGTGCTAAGAGGAAGGCACACTTGGCAAACCCTCCCTGTGATCAACTCCTGCCTGGAAACCTACGTCCCCACTGTGGAAGGACGTGTGGATTCAGAATTGGCCTCCACAGTCACTTATGGACTCACTATTAAAACCGTGTTCATGGAAGACAATCTTACTCGGCTACGAGTGATTGCCAAAGAAGAAAATGAGAAGTTATTACCCCGAATAAAGATCTCTTCCTTACTTGCAAGCAAGAGTCTCTGTTGCGTTTTGGGATGGGAACCTAACACCCACAAGGGGTCTGCATCCCGGTGGGGCCAGAGTCAGGTCCAAAAGGTATGGGGCCTATGCAAAAGGGCTGCAGATCCAACAGAAGATGGACTCAAATAGGGGTTGATTGGGTCCAGAATAAATTGAATTATTTTTCCAGTTTTGGGACAGGGTGATGTTTCTTTGCCTAGTGCTAGTTTTGTTTCTCAAGGGAAGGGAAGGAAAAGTGGAACACATACACAGAGAGGGGGGGGAGGGAGGGAGGAAGAGAGAGAGAGAGAGAGAGAGAGAGAGAGAGAGAGAGAGAGAGAGAGAGAAGAGTATGGAAGACAATCTTACTCGGCTACGAGTGATCACCAAAGAAAAGGAATATAGTAGGGTAAAATGGGCATCAGGATGCATAAATTAGTGATAAAAAGGTGAAGGGACCCCTGACCATTAGGTCCAGTCATGTCCGACTCTGGGGTTGCGGCGCTCATCTCACATTATTGGCCGAGGGAGCCGGCGTACAGCTTCCAGGTCATGTGGCCAGCATGACTAAGCCGCTTCTGGCGAATCAGAGCACGGAAACGCCGTTTACCTTCCCGCCGGAGCAGTACCTACCCTATATACTCGAGTATAAGCCTAGTTTTTCAGCACATTTTTTGTGCTGAAAAAGCCGCCCTCGGCTTATACTCGAGTGAGGCAGACAGTGGCTCCTATGAAGCTTTCCCAGGTTTTTTGTGGTAAAATTGGGTGCCTCGGCTTATATTCGGGTCGGCTTATACTCGAGTATATAGGTATTTATCTACTTGCACTTTGACGTGCTTTCGAACTGCTAGGTTGGCAGGAGCTGGGACCAAGCAATGGGAGCTCACCCCGTCGCGGGGATTCGAACCGCCAACCTTCTGATCAGCAAGCCCTAGTCTCTGTGGTTTAACCCACAGCGCCACCTACGTCCCCGAAATTAGTAACAGCATGCAAAAAACGCACACACTTTCTGTCCAAATTGCATGCAAACCTGTTTGGGGAAATTTGTGCTAAAGTGCTGGTGAATTTTCACAAGGTCTTAAAAAGAACAACCCGCAAATTGATGTGGAAATGTGTGGAACTGGACCTAAGTCTGGGGAAACCAGCAACCGAGAGAAACTGATATTGATGGATTTGCCCATCTCCTGCTTCAACCGGATCCTTTTAACTGGAGATGCCAGGAATTGAATCTGGGACGTCCTGCAGGCAACACATGCAGCGCTATGCCCCCTTTCCAAGGGATGTTCCTAACTTCCAGGGGAAAACATGTTGCCCCACCTCTCCCGTATTCACGCCTGCAATCAAAACTGTATGTATGGGTTTGGCACTGGGCTGAATTTCAGCCGTAAAATAAAAACGCCTCTCTCCTTTGTCAGTGTGGAGCTGAAGCAGGCAGGCGTTTTAGTGGGAGAATGTTTAGCCTGTGCTTGCAGAAGCAAGAAAGTTGTGGGCTGTTTCCCCCCCCCCCCCAATCTCCACACCATCTTCTTCACAACCGCTAAGCCCCTTTAGGCTTTTGATACTGGGTGCCAGAATCAACACAAGGCATTTACTTTTAAGATATAATATTTCATTTCTGAAAGGGGAGAAAGAACAGCAGGTTGCGTTTTGTTGAGGGTGATCAGCCTAGACAAGAAGGGATTCAAGCCAAAACTAGCCAAAGCCAGAGGATACAATCCAGAAAGCAATATTTTGTGCTTGGAAACTGCAAACTGTTTTCTTTCTTTTATTTTCTTTTTAAAAAAAAAATATTTAATAAAAAAATATTTAATAAAAAAATATTTTTATTAAAGACTAGCTGACCTGGCCATGCCTTGCTGTGGCTGATTTTATGCTTATTACCATCAGTAGCAGCCGTAACCAAAATAAACCCCCACCTACCCCCGCCGGCGTCGTGTGCACTCTGTACGCGCTCAGGTGCTCTCTCGGGGCCTGTGGCAGAAAAAGCCGAGGAAGGAGGCCTCTGACGCCGTCTGAGGGGAAAGCACTATGGAAACGCACAGATAAAAAACACACATCGGGAGATCACTGAGGGACAATCGCGGTGGCCATTTCCCGGTGTGCCTTGCCTGTGGCCTTTTCAAGGGGAAAAGTGCTAGTAACCCTCTACAGAGAGAATTTGATTCCATTTCCCAGAGTGCCTTGAGTGCGCGGTTGGTTGGGATAATAAGCCCACCGTTTCCCAGCATGCGTTGCGGTTTGGACAAAAGAGCTTAGTTCACCCACAGGGCGCCTTGACTCCATTTCCCAGCGTGCCTTGCGGGTCCGGCCTAGTTAACTGCGAGAGGCGGCGGCCTCCATTTCCCAGCGTGCCTTTGACAATAGAGATATTTACATTTCCCTGTTTCCCAGCCAAGTTAATCACACCCTTTTGTCTGGCACTCAGGTATCAGGAAGCCACTGAGACAATCACCCCCTCCTTCCTTGCAGAGAAACAGTTTGTCAGTTTGGGAGTGAAAATGGAGACAGGCCTGCTATTGCTAGAGGGCGAGGTTTTGCTGGTGATGTCATATGTGCGCGCCATTTTTTGTGTTTTTTCTTTATTTTAGGTATGTCAGGTGTGGTTTTTATGAATTTTTATTATGCCAGATTATTTTGAGATGGTAATGGAACGCTGTGTCCTAATTTGATGCGATTTGGTCCAGCGGTTACGCAGCAAGGGTGTTTCGGACAAACGCACAATGGGAACATTTTTATATCTATAGATTTTCTTGGTTTACAAAATTACATGCCTTGTCTCTTTTTTCTGGTTGTACAGTACAGTCGTACCTTGGAAGTTGAACGGAATCTGTTCTGGAAGTCCGTTCGACTTCCAAAACGTTCGGAAACCAAAGCCTGGCTTCCGATTGGCTGCAGGAAGCTCCTGCAGCCAACCGGAAGACCCGTCAGACGTTCGGCTTCCAAAAATAGTCCACAAACCGTAACAGTCACTTCTAGGTTTGCGGCGTTTGGGAGCCAAAATGTTCGAGAACTAAGCTGTTCGAAAGCCAAGGTACGACTGTATTTCTTACAAATCAGTTACATTTGTTGTGAGACCTTAGTGTTGAGTACAGTATAAGGTTGGGGAGCTGGAGTCTGTAGCATAAAGCAGCAGGCTGGAAACATTTGCTCCTAGTAGATCTGCTAAAGCATAGCTGTTCCAGTAATTTAGGATGACCATGTGCCTTACTTTACAGAGGACAGACTTCTGTTTGAAGGCATCCTCTGTTGGAAGGGATGTTTGCTCCAAGTCTGATTTAAAGATTAAAAAACCCCGTAAGACAAAAGATTAAAAAAAACTGACCAGAAGCCTAGATGTTGCCCACCAATAGTCAACACCTGGACAGTTAACCTACTCTGCATAAATAAGTAAATCTGTAAAGGTAAAGGTAAAGGTACCCCTGACTTTACTGGCCGAGGGAGCCAGCGTTTGTCCGCAGACAGTTTCCGGGTCATGTGGCCAGCATGACAAAGCCGCTTCTGGCGAACCAGAGCAGCACACGGAAACGCCGTTTACCTTCCCGCCGGAGCGGTACCTATTTATCTACTTGCACTTTGACGTGCTTTCGAACTGCTAGGTTGGCAGGAGCAGGGACCGAGCAACGGGAGCTCACCCCGTCACGGGGATTCGAACCGCCGACCTTCTGATCGTCAAGCCCTAGACTCTGTGGACTCTGTGGACTCCGGCCACCCGCATCCTTGTGAAGTAAATCTGTACCCTCTTTTAAAATTTATTTAAAGTGATTCATTTCCTCCCCCCCCCCCACCACAAAGCATTAAGTGGCCACCCTACAGTAATTTCTCTGCTGTACTTTTCTACGTTTGCAGCCTATATGCAAACACACACACTAGGAATCATATATTTATTCCTTTTTTTATTCAATCGTCATGGCATTTAACCAGGACAGGGAGCGATCTTGTCAATCACTGTCTTTGGAAGAGAGAGAGAGAGAGAGAGAGAGAGAGAGAGAGAGAGAGAAGCGCGCTGGAATGCATCAAGAAGAGGATATGCGCTGCCTCTGAAGAGATCAGAGCAGGAGCAGACAAGGAAATTAATAGCAGATTTCTGGCATCTCCTCGCAATTTATGTTGGTTCTGTTTTCCCCGATGCGAGACCAAGCTTGCCGCAAAGGTCCTGGATAGAATGTATTATAATAATATGGAAGGGACTTCGAGGAGGAAGAGGTACAGATGGAGAAAAGGCAGGGAGCCTCATTTGGACTCCGTTCAGGTAGCGTTGCTGGATTCAGAGTCCCCCAATGTGGACACGTTGCTTTAATTTTATTCAGGTTCAATGCAGAGACTTCTGTCGTGTCCCTTTGCTCGGCTATTATATTGCTTAGGGGGGGTTTTTTGGCAGGAAATTCTATCCAGTCTTTCAGCCAGGAGGCTGGGGAGCCCACAAGAAGCTTTGTGATGTGCAAGAACGAGGCTGGAAGTTCGCTCGCTTGCGAAGGAGGCTTGCCGCGGTGTCTGCTTAAAGGTGTTATAGGAAAATCCTTGGGCTCACTTGGATTGCCAAACAAAGACACCAGCCAAGGATATTGGAGCAAAACAGCAGCCTGCAGGCCTGATCTTGATTCAAAAGACTGTTGCAACAGGACTTCTACCCACCACATGCAATGCCAGATTTACATATAAGCTAAACAAGCTATAGTTTAGGGCCCCACTCTCTTGGGGCCCCCAAAAAAGTTCAAAGGGGAAAAAAACTGGATGTACATTTCCAAAATATAAGATAAAAAACAAATAAAATAAAACCTACATACAGCAACAGTGTTTTGTGTTGTGTAGGCTCCTATTCGTTATGTGCAAATGGCTTTAGATACCTATTAGGTCCATAAATTACCATATAGCATATATTCAACACAAAAAAAACAGTGACAATTTGTTGTTGACAAAGGACAGCTGGATGTATAAAGGGCCCCGTTACCTTCAGTAGCTTTGGGCCTCATCAAATCTAAATCCGGCCCTGGACACATGGAAGAAGCAGGAAGAAGCCGAGAATAAAAGGAGAGCCTTTTACTTTTATAAGTTTTCCCTTTTACCCACAACACCCTTAGTGAAACATCATGGATACATCATAGATATGTCACAAACAGGGAGGGTTTTTTTTTCCTGGCAGAAACCGGCTAATTAGGTTTGCCCCCATCTATCCCTTGCCCTCCACCTCACACCCATTGAAGTGTAGGTGGGTTCCCACTAGGCAAGACACAGCGATGACATCAAGAACCTATATTGAACTACATAACTGGAAAACAGGGGCAAAGCAACTGCTTATATACATTCCTGAAAGCCTGGGCCACTCCCACTCCCAACGTGGTTGGCTGTCTAAACTTCTAAGCTGCGAATCACGACTCAGAGTCTAAGGGCCAATGGCAGAGGCCCAAATACTGAAATGTTCTGTGTATCGAATCAGAACACAGGAGCTCAGAATCCTTAGTCCAGACTCAAGCTCAGGCAAACACAGACCACTGAATACATAACACCCATCAAGTGATAGAATGGAAATATTTACAAATTCCTGGTTTTCCCGGCCAGGTAATCACACTTCTTTGTCCTGACCGAGACCACAATCCATTCTTGGATGCTCTGCTATTGTCCATGGCACCCATTGGCCAGGTTGCCAGTGATTATCTCTTGTGCAAGAGGCTGCTGTGCACATTCCGGTAACAAGGTGCACGCTCAAAAGCTTTAAGGATGGCTGCGACATCACATAAAAATCTGCTTCGCGGTGCCGTTGCGTTCCAGGAGTCTTCCAGAATTATTACTATCCTGGGGCCTTGCCCCACTGACTTTAATCCGGCTTGCCCCCAGAATGGAAGTGAGCCTGTTTGTAATTATAATTTATTTCAGGGGTAGGCAACCTAAGGCCCAATCGCCTTCTCAATCCGGCCTGTGGACAGTCCAGGAATCAGCATGTTTTTACACGAGTAGAATGTGTGCTTTTATTTAAAATGCATTGTGGGGCATAGAAATTCATTCATTATTATTTTTCAAAATATAGTCCGCCCCCCCTCCCAAGGTCTGAGGGACAATGGACCGGCCCCCTGCTGAAAAAGTTTGCTGAACCCTGATTTATTTTAACCTGCCTTTCTAGCATTATGCCCCCACAAACTGGCACACAAAGGAACAAGAAGCAAGTTACAGTGGAAAAATAGTCACAGTCCAGAACAGATGTGCAGATTAGCATGAGAAGCTGCTGTGGAGACCCCAGCTGGTCCCCTCCAGGTGTCCCTATTTTTCCGTGGACCATCCCAGAATTACAGAAGCTGCCCCGGTTTCTGATTTGATCCCAGAATGTCCCGGTTTCCCTTTTTCCTCCCCTCCATGCCGTGGAGAACAATTAAAAGTGGTGCAAAAACTGAATCCTGATTATATCGAAAATACAATTCCTGCACCAAATGAAGGAAATAGTGAAGCTGGTGTCCAAAGCCCTTCCTAACATTTTGAAGGAAAAAGTCACCAATCCGCTTTAAATGCTTTAGTCGCAATGCTTCGCCAGGCAGCTATTTCTTAGGAAACGCATGGAGTGTTTATTCCTTTATTGTAAACGGAGCCTCACGCTTTCTACTGAGAAGTAAGTCCCACTGTATTCAATGGAGCTTACTCCCAGGTAACTGGGTAAAGATTGTGCAGCCTTACACTGCGATCCTAAGCAATTTTACTCAGAACTAAGTCCCCACTGAGTTCAACAGAATTTACTCTCTGGTATGTTCCTGATCCTTCTCACAATTTCTATTATTATTATTATTATTATTATTATTATTATTATTGGCACAGGTGTCGCTATGGTTTGAACCACTGAGTCTCTTGGGCTTGCCGATCAGAAGGTCAGCGGTTCGAATCACTGCGATGGGGTAAGCTCCTGTTGCTCTGTCCCAGCTCCTATCAACCTAGCAGTTCGAAAGCACACCAGCACAAGTAGATAAGTAGGTACCGCTGCGGCGGGAAGGTAAATGGCATTTCCATTCGCTCTGGTTTCTGTCACAGTGCAACCCCATAGTCGCCTTTGACTGGACTTAACCGTCCAGTGGTCCTTTACCTTTTTGCCTATTACTATTTTCATCAGAGAAATGTTGGAGGATACATCTCTACACTTGTACAGAAATATGAAGCGAGACTCATTCTCCTTAGATTCCTGCTTCCATCTATTCACCTAAGTAATTGCAATGTTACAAGATAACACAGTCAGGGCTCAGTGGTTAAGACCACAGCGCCACCTGCGTCCTTCTGCTCAGTATATATATGACATCACAAAATACTATGCTACAACATTAACCCTTTGCATTTTGGATGCCCTATCCTGCAAGGAGATAGGGGGCAGCAGAAGGGGAGGAAAAAAGCATGATAAAAAAAGTCGACAAAAATAAGAGAAAAGATGAAATTGTGTTATGACTGTATATGTAAAAAATATTGAAACTTAATAAAATATAGTTGGAAAAAAAATTGGTAAGTTACATTCACCACTGCCCACTTTTGCCTTTGTGATAAATCCTTTTTCTTTTTAAAATTTTATTTATACTTTTCAAATATATACATTTCATTGATTTTACAGTCATTTTGACATTTTAAAACTTGACTTCCTCCTCTTTCTGCGGTGCCTTAAATTTATTTTTAATATCTTCTGCATATCCAAATTAACTTAACTTATTTATCTTCTTTAAATATATACTCGCATGTAGCTGCAGGTTATTACAGTAATTCTGCCAGTGTTTTTATTTGCTTACAATTTGTCTGTAAATATTCAATAAACCATTTCCATTCTTTTATAAAAAGCTTGTTCTCTTGATTTCTTCTTCTTCTGGTAAGTTTCACCATTTTTGCATATTCCATAAGCTTTTGTATCCATTCTTCCTTTGCTAGGACTTCTTCTTTCCAATTTTGGGCAAGTAACATTCTTGCCACTGCAGTTGCATGCATGAATAAATTTCTATACAATTTAGGTAGTTCTATCCCTATAATTCCCAAGAGAAAGACTTCTGGTGTTGTTGGTTTTTTTACAAACATTATTTTAAACATCCTTTTCATTTCATTATATATCATTTCCCAGTAACCTTACTACAAGACCACCACATATGATAAAAAGAACCTTCTTTCTCTTTACATTTCCAGCACTTATTTGATTTAGTTTTATACATTTTTGCCAATTTACTCAGTGTTAGATACCATTGATATTTCCATTTTCATATACAGTCGTACCTTGGAAGTCAAATGGAATCCGTTCCGGAGGTCCGTTCGACGTCCAAGAACGTTCAGAAACCAAAGTGCGGCTTCTGATTGGCTGCAGGAAGCTCCTGCAGCCAATCAGAAGCTGCGGAAGCCGCATCGGATGTTTGGGATCCAAAGAACATTCGCAAACCGAAACACTCACTTCCGGGTTTGCGGCGTTCGGGAGCCAAAACATCCGAGTACCAAGGCATTTGGGATCCAAGGCACGACTGTAATTTTCTCTTAGACCATGTTGTTGTTCAGTCGTTCAGTCGTGTCTGACTCTTCGTGACCCCATGGACCAGAGCACGCCAGGCACACCTATCCTTCACTGCCTCTCGCAGTTTGGCCAAACTCATGTTAGTAGCTTCGAGAACACTGTCCAACCATGTCATCCTCTGTCATCCCCTTTTCCTTGTGCCCTCCATCTTTCCCAACATCAGGGTCTTTTCTAGGGAGTCTTCTCATGAGATGGCCAAAGTACTGGAGCCTCAACTTCAGGATCTGTCCTAATGAGCACTCAGGGTTGATTTCTTTAAGAATGGATAGGTTTGATCTTCTTGCAGTCCATGGGACTCTCAAGAGTCTCCTCCAGCACCATAATTCAAAAGCATCAATTCTTTGGCGATCAGCCTTCTTTATGGTCCAGCTCTCACTTCCGTACATTACTACTGGGAAAACCATAGCTTTAACTATACGGACTTTTGTTGGCAAGGTGATGTCTTTGCTTTTTAAGATGCTGTCTAGGTTTGTCATTGCTTTTCTCCCATAGACCATAGGTAAAGGTAAAGGGACCCCTGACCATTAGGTCCAGTCGTGTCCGACTCTGGGGTTGCGGCGCTCATCTCGCTTTATTGGCTCAGAGCCGGCGTACAGCTTCCGGGTCATGTGGCCAGCATGACTAAGCCACTTCTGGCGAACCAGAGCAGCGCATGGAAACGCCGTTTACCTTCCCACTGGAGCGGGTACCTATTTATCTACTTGCACTTTGACGTGCTTTCGAACTGCTAGGTTGGCAGGAGCTGGGACCAAGCAACGGGAGCTCACCCCGTCGCAGGGATTTGAACCGCCGACCTTCTGATCAGCAAGCCCTAGGCTCTGTGGTTTAACCCACAGTGCCACCTGGGTCCCTTTTCCCATAGACCATAGCATGCTGTAAATTTTATATCCCTCTTCCGCAATCGTTCCCGTGCTTCCATGTCTATATTATGAAAAATCCCTCTTTTTCTTATTCAAATTCCGCAGGCCCAGAGAACATCGTATCGAATGAGGCTAAAGAAATCTCCTGTGACTGGTTTCTGCTTCTTGCTCGCCTTCTCTGTGGTGGCTCTTACTAGTTTCTCTTCCACATCCCTGAACAGCTACAAGAAGTCCAGTTTCCAATACCTGCCTGGGAATGAGCCTCGAGGGACAGCTGCCCGTCCCAAGCCTTTGTGGGCATCCTCCACTGCCCCCATTGCCTGGCAGGCTTGGCGTCCAAGCCGCCGGGAATGGCCCAGCCACCAGGGAAGACAAACTCTGCCAAACCCCAGCTCAGCCCGCAAGCAGAAGAGCCAGGCTGGGCGAAATCTGAGGGGTTTAAAATCAAAGGGGCAGGTTAAGAAACACAACGTCGCTGCAAAAAGCTCCGAATGCAGCAGAGAAGTCCGGCGCCAGGACTATCCCTCCAGGACTGGCCATAAAAACGTGAGAGAGAGTGGTGTCCCTTTTGCCAGCGAAGATCTTGGAGCAAAGAAATTGGTGGGTTGGAAACCGCAAAGGGAGCCTGCCCCGTCCTCTCATCCTTTCCGAGATGCGGAGCTTGGAGCTCTTTTATATCTCAAGAATTCACCCACAGCCCAGCGAACGTCTCCGCAGGAACAATGTAAGTCAGATGCGCAGACAGCTGGAGCCGAACACCAACGCTCAGGTGTCATCAAAGCCATCACCTCAGGGAGAAAGTCGTTCCGCAGCACGACAGGCATTGGGGGACCGATGGGAAACTCTCGCTCTCAGAACCCAGAACCGTCTCCGTTTTGGGCCAGAGACGCAGAGGAGCTGCAGGAATCACAGTGGTGCAAGGAGCCCCAGCCCAACGGCTTTTCTGGAAGACGGGAGGGCAGTCTGAGGTTGGGCGAGAAGGCCCTCCCGTGGTTTACCCTGGACGATGTA